>CM059216.1:31929675-32162175 GCA_030347435.1 Clarias fuscus
TAACTATCTCCTACCCATCTTTTAGAGTCGATAGTGATTCTGATAGTGATTTGTTGTTGTTGTTGTTTTTTTGTTGTTGTTGTTCTAAACTAGAGATTTCAACTAGCCAGCTAGAGTTAGAATGTTCTTAGTGTGAGTTCCTGTGAATCATCTGCAGTAGAAAAGAAAACGCCCATGATCAGTAATGTCAGAGGCGCTTGTATAGAAAGCGAACACCTTCTGACCAGTCAGATTTGAGAGCGATGACATAAGATATCTTATACAATGTTCCCGTAGCTTTAGAGTCGGGAAAAAATCGATTCAAGTTCAGTTTTGAGACGTTAATCCTGCAGGTGGCGCACTCTGAACTATTCCCACGTTTTCATCCCGTGTGTCCGGAGTGAATTGTTTACTAATTTTTTGTTCAGGAATAATAACTACGGCGGATGACAGAGATACGCGCTGCTCAGAAACAATGTAGCTTTGTGTTTAATTTCATTCAAAGTTAAATGTTAAAATGTTAAACTCTTGTATTTGACGTCAGCTCGTAGTGCTTAAAGTGTGAAAACGAATGTTATAAGGAACGTGCTACATTTAATTATTTAGTAAACTTTAATTAAATGTTTCAAATTGTAACAAAATAAGGGGAAAATAAACGATCGAATCAGGATACAGAATCACAATATTAATGGAATCGGCACCGAGGTATCGTGATCCATGTCGTATCGGGAGGTGCCTGGTGATTCCCATTCCTAATATCTGCACCAGATGTTGACAGTTCACATTCACATTTCATTCAAACTTAAATAATTCTTTTGGTTGTGTAAAGCTGCTTTGCGACAATGATTAATTGTTAAAAGCGCTATACAAATAGAATTAAAGTGAATTGAATCTCCACGCTCTCGTACATACACGGACCTTGAATATTATGGCCATGCTCCTCCGTCTCCGTCCTTGAGCGCTCCCTGACACGACTAATTGGTCTACCTGGTCCTAAAGTGCTCTTTATTATACCTCTGCTCTACACCCAAACAACTAAAGTCCATTTGTTCAGCCTGCAGTCGAAATGCTTTCTAGGTTAATAATTGACTGACTTTCTAAGCAGGTCTATTATGTTTTTCTTCTTATTATTATTCTTTATCCTTTTCAGCCTTCCTAGAAAAAATATCATAGAAACCGGAAGACATATGATAGAGTCCATCTGTGTGTTGTTGTTGTTGTTGTTGTTTCTTCCAGCTTTAGATGTCTTTCATTTCAAATGATAGTTTTGTGTACAGTACTCAGATATATTTTGTGTCTTTGACCGAAGACCAAACGCTGTCGAGTCTGCATGTTGTTATGGTGGTGTTGTTCCTGGCGTCTTACCTGAGTCAGGGCACAAGGGGCATTATTTTGGAATAGGATGTAGTAGTTTTTCTCTCTCTCTCTCTCTCTCTCTCTCTCTCTCTCTCTCTCTCTCTATTCCCTCTTTTGTATTTTTCTCTCAGTCCTCGAGTAATTCAAACATGAGTCATTACTCATTACTGAACTCCTCATTAGTCCTTTTTGTACTTTGTCAGAATGCCTGTGGACTGGACAGAAGTGCATCCTAATAAGTGACCTTATATATATATAAAGATGAAGCATTTAGCCTAAAGTGTAGCTAAGCGTGTGTATACACGTGCCTCTAATATACTTTTGTATGAATTTGTGCAAAATCAATTATAATAGTGAAAGATAACAGAAAAAGATTCAATTATTTGTCACATATACCTTAAAGGACAGAGAATTTACTTTTTTTTTTTTTCCCATATATCCCAGTTAGGAAGCTGGGGTCAGAGCGCAGAGGCAGGGTTAAGGGTCTTACTCAAGGGCTCAACAGCGGCAACTCGGTGGTACTGGGTCTCGAACCGCCGACCTTTTGATCAGAAACTCGGAGCTTTGACTGTTTGAGCCTCCACTCTAAGAACGCTCTTCCATGAAACACATTAAAAACACCAAAATGTCCAGAAATTGTCCAGATTTAGAGTCCGGCGTTTTAATTAGGATTAAAAGTGACATTGATGGAAAGATGGAAGAGGTTTAAATTATTTATTTTTTTTATTCATTATGTCAAATCTTGAACGCTTAGTTTACTTAATTACTCCTTTAATTTAGTTAATTGCATAATTAGCTAATAAGATTCTAAGTAATATTTACTGTCTCAAGCTAGCTTACGTCCTGTCTGACGCGTACTAGCAAAACGTTCAGAAGGATACAAACTTTTTCTGCTGAACATAAATGGACATCTAAAGAGTTCTGCAGCTGTAAGATGTTGGCGTTCGTACAACAGCGTCGGCAAAGATTTGACTCACTACTAAGAACAGAAACATGATCGATCACTAGTCTGCCATTCGAAATCTAATTCCTGTCCAGCTCTCGTTCCAGGCTTCTCACCGCCATCTATTTTTAGAGGATTTCCCAGTCGAGACAGATTTCCTTTCAACACCTGGGGAATATGATATTCACATTTTTACTCTGAACTTGTAACTTGTAACTTTGTAATAACCTTAATGAAAATAGAAATCCTCAAATATCCGAGCGAAGCTAAGCAGTTGCAAATGGAAAAAAAAATCATCTTCGTTTCAGCTTTTACACGACAGACACAACACGCCGGTGCAGTGAAGTGAAGTCATTTAGTCAAGCGACACATCGGGCCGCGGACGCTCCTCTTCCTAGCGCTCTCCTGCTGCTGGAGTAGAGATGTGCACTGAGGCTTGCGCTTGACATTTCATTCACGTTACCTTTACACACGTTTACACACTTTCAGGCAGACTCTACGATTTATCCTTACGCAGGATGATTCAACACGGTGTGTTACATCAGTGTGTTCTTCAGTGTGTTGGGTCAAATCCATCATCACTCGTATGTCTTTCTCCTTATATATATATATATATATATGTATATGGGGCAATTCCATATCAAGGGGGGTGAAAAGGTCCTAATTCGTAGGGCTCGTACCAAATTCTACAGACATTCTAAAAATACTGAGCAACCACATAAGATTAAACGTTTGTCATATTTACATTTTACTGCACAGTCAAATTCTTTCCTTCGCACATGGGAGCAGAGCGGATTAAGGGCACTGAAAACATGTTGCTTATATTAATTAAACTTTTACTTGTAAAGTCCGAATGCCGAGCGCTTACGGTTGAAAAGGAACAAAAATTTAAACTGCAGCAGTAAACCTTTTAATTTAATAATTCCATAGTTTAAATTTTTTTTTTTTTCATAATGACTATTTTAAAGGTTTCATGTTAAAATTCAGTACTTGTGCGTTTTTTCAAGAGGTCTGATTTAGACATGCCGCATCCATAACGCTGGTTTCCCCCGAATCATTAATTCTCTACATTACCAATTATTTTGAATCTACACTTTTTTGTGTGTGTTACAAGTATACTGCTTTCAGAGTTTGTTTAAAAAAAAAAAAAAACACCTGTATTTTTCTAATAAAAGTCTTTCTTTCTCATATAACATCCATAACACGGATTAAATGCTATATTCATGGGGCGTTTAAATCAATGAGATCAAAGCATTCTCTTTTTTGCATGAACTCATGCCGACCACTGCACCACTTGCGCGTTACGGGAGTTATCGCTACGTCCACCGTACAGTCCTGACCTCGATACAAGACATTTCCACATGTTCGGGCCATTAAAGGAGTTCCTGGGAGGCAGGCGATTCAGCCGTGAATCAGACAGACAGTCCGATCATGACTCTGGCGTGAACTCTCCGGAGTAAACCTTCCACCTTGATGGTGTCCAGGCGCTAGTGAGACACTGCGATAAGTGCATTAGTGTATCAGGGGATTATATAGAGAAATAAAGTGAGTTTTTACTCTTAGAACTGTGTTCTGTTATTCTGCACAATCAGAAGTCCCACGTTGACTTGAACACCATTTGTGTTTTCAGGCTGCAAAAATGCAGGAGGAATTTTAAAGAGTTGTTTGTTTGTTTGTTTTTTAAGCTGAACCTTTAAAGTTAGACTAATTACAGTTTTAGCCTCAAAGTTTTTAGCCTCAAGCTCACTCGTCCGTACTTTGAGGTTTAGGTTTTGTTCACCAGCAGCCCGAGTCACATCACACACCCACAACTACAGAACTCGCCCTATTTTGCATGAGGTGTTCGTTTTATACCTTGTGTACAGTGAAATGCTGGTTTTATACCTCGGAATGCAGTGCACGGTCTGGATTTTACACTCGAGCATCTGTTTCTTTCTTTTTTTTCTTCTAGTAAATATCTAAAGATCTGGACGTGGTACATCCTTTGTAAAAAAAATTTCTGCCACACAATGTTTGTCTCTAGGTTGCCTTGAAAGTAGTGCGGTTTCATCTTACTTCCTCCCTCACAGAGAATCGCGGTACACTTTCCGTCCCTTCAGCATATTACAAAGGCATGCGAGTGTAGCGAGAAAACCATCAAAGAAAGCTTCCAGTAATAAGATCTCCGTGCCATGACATCCTCTGGCAGGTTGGCTAAACGTGAATGTAGTTTCACAATTAATAGGTGCGAGCTTAGCTGTTTTTTTGTTTTTTAAAGAAGATACATATAGCAAGAGTAAGCCAGAGTAAAGCCCGAGTATGGGAAGGTTTATTCATCCTATGTTGTCTTGTTAAATGGAGAGTTTGACGAGGCTCCTAAGATTGATTACCGGATTCGTAACGCAGCTCGATTCATGCTAAATTATCTCCAGCACACAACGCCCTAGTTCTGATTAATCTAAAGGCCGGTTTGATTTCTTTCCAGATTACTCTTTGGGTTACGTGTTAACACTCATCTTGTATCTGGCAGCATTTCCCCGTGCACCACACGCACCCCGGCGTATCGCACGGCAGGCAGTAATTATGCCAAATGGATAGGTTCAAACCGAGTGAAAGTCATTCGATTAGAGCTCAGGGTCCCGCACGCCGACAGACGCTCCAGCAGGGCCGAGAGCTCTAGGAGGACTGAGAACGAACAGCAGAACAGAATCCAATCCTCCGTATTAGAGATTAGAGAGAAACAGGCAGACATGGGCGTTCATGCACAGGGACTGACGGAGGTACATTACTGCTTGTTGTTTCTTTCTTCTAACACCTTCTCCATTTCTGTATTCTGCTTTATGCTTCCCAGGACACGGCCCTGGACCCGGGAGAAGACGTCGCTCTGCTGTCGGTTAGCTTCGAAGACGCAGAAGCTACCCAGGTCTTCCCCAAACTCTTCTTATCCCCCAGCATCGAGCAGTAAGTAAACCAGAAAACCTTTTCCGTTATTGTTGACTCCCCCAAAAAAGTAAACAACATTGGCGCCCCTCATAAATCCACATGAAGATTCAGTCCAGCGTGTCCCAGTTTGGAAGCCGGGGTCAGAGCACAAGGTCGGCCAGGACGCCTGGCCCCTGGAACTCACGGGGTTGAGGGCCGTGCTCAAGGGCCCAACAGTGGCAGTTTGGCGGTGATGGGGCTCGAACCCCCCGAACGTCCGTTCAGTAACCCAGAGCCTAAACCAAAAGAGTCGCCACTAACATGCACTGCACGGTGCCTTGTGTGCTTCAGCGACGTGAGATTTTGTGTATACGGTGAGAAGTGAGATACTTTCTAAAGAATGAGATTTCTCTCAAGGATGCCATTTATTTTGAATATTTTTTTTAAGATAGTCATTTTAAGTCTTTTTTAAGAATAGACACTACGTTGCCATTCGCTCGCCTGCCTTCACATGCACATGAATTTGAGTAACATTCGATTCTTAATCCATAGGGTTTAATCTGATGTTGGCCCCGCCCCCTTTGCCGCTACACCAGCTTCAACTCTTCTCTGAAGGCTTTCCACAAGCTTTAGGAGTGTGTTTAAGGGGACTTTTGACCGTTCGTCCAGAAGCACCTTTGTGAGGTCGGACACTGATGTTGGACTAGAAGGCGTGGCTCACAGTCTCCGCCCCTAATTCATCCCAAAGGTGTTCTATCGGGTTAGGGGTCAGGACTCTGTGCAGGACAGTCAAGTTCCACCACACCGAACTCGCTCATCCATGTCTTTACGGACGTCGCTTTGTGCGCTGTACATGCGCAGTCATGTTGGACCAGGAAGGGGCCGTCCCCAAACTGCTCCCACAAAAACGTCTTTGTAGGCTGAAGAGTTCCTTCCACTGGAAGTAAGGGGCCGAGCCAGACTCCTGAAAAACAACCTCATACCAGTTCCAACATGACTGCGCACCAGTGCACAAAGCAACGTCGTGAACGAAAACACACTCCTAAACCTTGTGGAAAGCTTCACAGAAGAGTCGAAGCTGGTGTCGCTGCAAAAGGGGCGGGGCCAACACTATATTAAACCATGTGGATTAAGAATTGGATGTTACTCAAGTTGAATGCAGGCGAGCCAATACTTTTGGCAATATAGTGTATAGAAATAGAAGCAAATTAGTTGAAAGGAAAGCGAACAGGTTAGTCAGAGTGAAATTTGAATGATTGTGTGTATGAAGGGTCGTTGTTGCTTTATTTTCTTTTTTTTCACAGAACAATTCAGGAGTTTGATTAAAGATGAAATGTTTCAAATACTAAACTGAACTCGAACTACACTATATACGTACAGTTGTTCTGAAGGCATTAGTTGTTTTATTTATATGTATATATCATTAGAATTTCTATATTTTATGACTTTCTTGTTCCACTCTCTTTCCTGCCACGCGTCTCATTAGTTCCCCTAACTCAGTTTTTCCTTTTGAATTCATTCACACACACACACACACACACAGATGATTAAATGTATATTTTGGGGACATGATGATGATGTTTTTCCTTGAGGGCCACTCATACAATAGACCTTATGGAAAGATGAGGCACAGCCCGTGACACTCCTTATCTAACTGTCGAATTTACAAATACCCAAGGACGGAAGAACGACCTCTTCTGCTATTTACTTCCCTAAAATAAGGGGAAAAACTGGGAAGTTGTTGGGGGTATATGCGTGCGTGTGTGGGTTTGTGTGTGTGTGTGCGCGTACTGTATGTTCTCGTACACCCGTGCACGTATGTGCGACCGAGTCCAAGTCCTTATGGCTCCGTGTGTGTGTGTGTGTGTGTGTGTGTGCGTGTGTGTGTACTTGATGGAGGCCGTGCAGTAGAATCAAGCATGATTATGAGAGCATTTTTTTTTTTCCATTTGTTAAGCCTCAGCGGTTTGTTGGTTATTTGGGAAATAATTTGTTTGGTGTGTGATCATTAGAGTCACGCAGTCATGAGTATGTAAAGCCGTGACCCTTTTAAGTGCACATCTGGCTCCTCTGAGCCGAGATCTAACATCATCTGGTGATGCCACCCGTCCTATTAGGCATCAGTGTTTCCGAAATAAACACGACAACACGCACCACGTTGCGGCCGAAGTCCTTATGTAAGAGTCCGGGGGGAAACCACATAAACCGTGTATGAAACATGACATCGGCGGACTCGTCCGTCATCCCTGGACGCCGTCCTCCGTGGGCGGACCGAGCGCAAGGTCGGCCCGCTGTTCAAAAAGAAACAGGCGGATCTCTCTAGGCAAGGTCTGCTAATGTGCGCCTCTAGACGAGATTTATTTTTTTTCCTTTTATTTACATTTTCCCTATTCCGTGTCTCTCGGAGCCACCCTCGATCTGATCAAACGTGCCCAGCGAGAGGACGTGCCCCTCCTCACCGCTCTCCGGCTCGCTTCCGGCTCTCCGGCCATGTCAGCTCCTATCTGTCACAGGTTCTTCTCCCCTCGCCGGACCGCATTGTGGGAGTTTTTAATAATGCGCTCTTGCCCTCGCGCTCGCTCGTACATTAACGGCCTGAGTGAGGCTGAGTGAGGGAGAGGGGATGGGTAGGAGTGGATGTTTTTGTTGGATCGCGCGAGTGCGTGGGTCGGCGGCTGCCTTTCGCAGACCGAGCGAGAGGGATCACAATAAGGGTGAAAAAACGCAAGGCTGCATGAGGACAAACCTGATCCTGAACAAGGCCGTTTTAAAATGACGTTCCGATTGTGTTCCGCGTCGTCTCGCGCTGCTTTTCACACACACACACACACACACACACACACACACACACACACACACACACACACATGTCTGTATTCATGCAGGGTTAAAGGTCTGATGACGTACCAGCTGAAGTCTGTGTACCGAGTGTGTGGAGTCTAGATGTTTGGACCACGTGTGTCAAGTGTAGAAGTCAAAACATGATCCGGACTCCCAGAGTCTGCAGAATTTATATTAACTACCTTTTTTCATCATTTTCGACGTAATCTCTTTGCTTTTTCGATTCCTTTGCCCCTCTCTAAACAATCCTTCGTATTCCCTCAGTACAAAGTGTTTTAATCTGAGCTGTGATCCATGAATGCACTGCTGCCTTCAGTTCTTCATCAGAAGTGACTCTTTCGTCCTCGTAGTTCTGCTTTCAGGGCACCGAACTTGTGAAAGTGTAACGGAGTGAGATCAGGACTATAGGGAGGATGCTTTAACACCTCAGAGTGTCCACAGTGTAGGCCTCCGTGTTTAATCCGAAGTTTAGTCTTCATCTCTTCAATAAGCGTCTCACAGTAACGAGCACCGTTGATTGTCGAATCTTTTTCCTGGTGACGTTCCAATATTTCTGGCCCTCGAGAATCCCAGAAAACTGTAAGCGCTGATGAATTTTCCAGCTGATGGTCGACTTTTGATGTTTCCGTCCCGTACTCTCAGGCTCGCAGTGATGAATCCCTGTCTCGTCCCCAGTAACGCACACAAAGTGCTGGAGGTGCTGCAGTTTAATTGTGCTTACACAATGACCGTGAAGTTCTTGAATCTTGAATGTAACATAAGAACAAAAGACTTGTATGGTTTAGTGTTACATCCGATCTTAAAAGTCATTCCTTTATGATTTTTAAAAAAAAAATTTTTAAGTGTGTCACAGCCGAAACTTTGCATAGATTTTGCCATGGTGTATCATGGGTGCATTTGCCTAAATCCACGGGTTAGAATCACACAGGAATAAGACAAGCCTCGTTTTTTTTTTTATTCACACCCCACCCCATGTGACATAATTTTGGCATCTAACCCTCTCCGTCCACACACAGCTCATCTCTGGAGCATCCCGTAGTACTGTAGCCGAGATTTTGAGTTTCGCATGTGCACAGGACGTCTCTCCTGAAGAGTAAAAAGCAGACGTGGGGGGTGGGGGGGGGGGGGGGGGGGGGGGTTTAGAGGAGCGGGATCGCCTCTGGCACCGCTCGGGTTTATTCCCAGTCAATGAGCGGCTTGTGTAGCCCCAGCCAAGACGAGCTGTCCCTGTGTTTACGCCTTAAAAATATATATAATAATAATAATAATAATAACTCAGAACATCTAAAGAACTCGGTGCTCCGTCTCAGAGCCGCCCTAAAGGCTGATGCTGAACACATCGCCCGCAGTCAGAGCGCCAGCCAACCCCTCTGGGTCAGGCACAAAGCAAAGACAAAGCGAGTGAGTGGGACTTGAAAGAGAGAAGCCAAGAGAAAGGTCTCCATCAGCCACCTCAAGTGAGGCGAACACACAAACCGCATAGGAATCCCGCTCGCTCTTTCTTTACGCGTCTCTCTCTCTCTCTCTCTCTGTCTTTCTGTATCTCTTTCCAACCCGTCCCCGGCGTCTCTCTCAAAAGGCCTCGCAAACGCGAGCCGCGCACATCCGCGTTTACCCGCCGAACCTTTCACACTTCAAACATCAGCAGCGCCGCAGCGATCGCTGTTCCGCGCGCCCACACACTCAGCTCTGTTATTATTAGAGCGAGGCTCTCGCTGTTTCATGGTGGACTCCACATCCCTCCGTTTCGAACTGCGATGCTGACAGATTGAGAGACCGACTCCTACACACGCTTATGGCTCGATAAAGAGCCGAAGATATTTGCAGATGTCTGTTTCTCTCTTTGTATTTATTCAGGAGACAGCCTGTTCTCTTTGAGAGCATTATCCTTCCTTTTTTAATATTATTATTATTATTATTTTCATTTTATTTTGCTTTACCTCGTGCCAGGTGTGTACGTCTGTTGTCATGTGTCGTGCACATGCCCTGTTTCCGAGTCCGGCCCCGGACACACTCTGTTATATAAAGGAACAGTGTGGGCAACGTTTCTGCCTCCATCCCCGTGGGGGAACTTTTCTTTTTTTCTTTTTTTTTTTCTTTTTTTTTTTTTTATTACGTAATCAGAATTATGTTTGTACAAAAACATTTGCTTAGTTTATTTCTCCCAGGTCAGCCTTATTAAAGGGGTTTAATCCAGTTATATGTGTTTTATTTTCACAGAGTAGAGTTACAGAATCACTCTTTGGTTTTAACGAAAAAATTATCTTTCTGGACGTAGAGTTTCGGGGACTTCATGCCCATCCTAGCCTCAGATTCCTGTTTTTCATCGGACGGGACGGGAATCCGGTGTGATCTGATGTGACATGTGCATTCTGGGATGCCTTTCAACTCACCGCAGATGTAAAGAGTGATTATTTCTGTTACTCACTCTGGACTCAATCCAGTCTGGCGATTCTCCTTTGATCTCGCTCGCTCTCTCTCTCTCTCTGATCCTCCATGCAGACATGAGGAGCAACCTCCTGGTGGTGTTCCAATACTTCTGGCCCTTGAGAATCCTGTAAGCCGTGATGGATTTTCCAGCTGATGGTCGACTTTTGAACTTTTTAATCCGACGTTTAGTCTTCAGCTCTTCAACAGCATCTTACCGTAACGAGCCTTGTCGATTGTCGAATCTTTTTCCTGATACCGTTCCAATACTTCTGGTCCTTGAGAATCCCAGAAAACTGTAAGCGTTGATGGATTTTCCAGCTGATGGTCGACTTTTTGAACTTTTCCTCCGTCTGCTATCGAGGATGTTTCTTTTACCTCTCAGGCTCGTAGTGATGAACGCGTGTCTCGTCACTGCTAACGATTCTCTTTATGGAACTTTCACCTTCTTTATTAGAATATCGCTCCGGATATTGTTCTTTCTCCATACCGCACACAAAGTGCTGGAGGTGCTGCAGTGCAGTTCAGTTGTTCTTGCATCTCTTGAATCTCGAATGTAACATAAGAATATTATGACGTAAGATATAAGTATTAAATTAGATTTTAAAAGGCATTCGTGAGAGGAACCGGAAACCCAAAACGAAACCCGTCCTCTTCTTTATGACACCGGGTCATGTGACTGTAAACATCCAGTTGTGAATGTGTTCAAAATGTACTTGATCGACCGATAAACACACACGTTCAGAACACCGGCATTTCTCACGGCCGTCCATGTCGGCCGATCTGATGTTATGTATTCGAGCAGGCCCGTGTCCTCATCAAGACATCAGTTACAGCATCGCAGCACGTCTCCATGGAGATCTCAGCTCTATTGTCGGTGTTACACAGTTCTTTGTTATTACGGTTCTCTCCCTCTCCCCCACAACACCAACACCCCCCCCCCCATCCCCCCACAGCCCACTTTGTCCAGCTTAGTCTCTTCTCTCATCTCTTCCATTCATCTCCTTCTGACATGATTATTAAGGCCAAAGGAGTTATGATAGACAAGCATTCAGAAAGCCAGAAGCCTATACTTTGACAGTTTGAATAACGTTCGGCAGTGAGCGACGTTCCCGATAATTTCCCATTTCCGTTTTTTATTCCTTGAATAGCGTGTCTGTGCAGTAAGCACTTTATAGGGCTGATAGACACAAGTGACATTTGCATGTGTGTAATTGCTCTCCATCTGCTTTAGGTTGTTTCACTGATGGCTGGTTGTTTTATCTGCGAAACCCATTCTTGATCTAAGCCCTAATGACAGCACTCGCGAAGCTGCGCCAAGGTATTAGCGACACTTAAAGGTGAAGAGCTCGTTCCTCGTATGTGGGAGGGTGATGCATTTTCATTTGCAAATCTTAATCCTACCTTATTTGTTCCTTCTGAATATCAAATATTTTTTCTCTCTATTTTATGTGTATTACAAAAAAAAATTGCACGAGACACCCGAATGAATAGTGAAGAGATAATCCTTTGACTAATCAATCCTTCCTTAATTGGTCAAATCAAACCACACTTTACACGAAACCCGGTGTCACACTCAAGCTCGTAGATTCTGTGTACATTTACCTCTTTCGCAGTTCCACTGATATATTGTACCTTAATTTAATATGCATTTCAGCAGCGACCTCGTTTCCCCTCTCGTCTGTTCAAACCCCTCAGCATCACCTCCTGATCATCTCTCATCATCTGCACCTGTTTCTCACCGGCTCAGGACTTCAGTTTTTTTTTCTTTTTTTTTTTTTTCATGCTTCAGTGGTTCATAGGTCACTGTGTGGCTCAACAAACAAAAACCTTCCTCTGAAACGGATCAGGTACAGGGACTGGAGAGAACATGACGCAATATGAAATATGTTTAATTAGACCTGCTCAACTCCAAGAAGCTGATCTAAGAAATTCTTAAGTGAGGAACAAAGGATGGACGAAAAAATATTTTTCAATATCAATATGTCTCGAAGTGGTTTTTCATCTTCTAACGCCACAAGTTAGAAGTTTTTTTCTTTTATTTTATTTATATATATATAAGGACATTGTCCTGCTTTCTGTTTGTATTCCTGTTAAAAGTTGTGAAGCAAGTTAGTTCATGTTGTCACTTGCGTTATAACAGCCATAAACACTTGTTCCTTCAACCGATTCTCTCTTTATTAATGTTAATGAAAAAAATCTCCATGTCATTGATTGTGTAAAGCTGCTTTGCGACAATGACGGTTGTTAAAAGCGCTATACAAATAAAACTGAATTGAATAGGAGATCTAAAATGCTGAACCCTGGAGCGTCCTTCCATGTCACAAACGAGGGGTAAAATCTGTTTATGTCGAAATCTTAACTATTAGAGTCCTTACGAAGGAGAACAAATGGATTAACATAAATCTCGCACCTGGGAGTGTTGTAGGAAACAAATCATCCACTTCCAGCCAATCAGAATCGAGCGCTCTCAACAACACCGCTGTGGTCTTGTGTTCGGTTCAGACACTCTGCAACTCGTCTGATGTCACTAATGACCTCATTTCTTTAAAAAGCATGTCAAGCAATGTTTCAGGGAAAAAAAAAAACTAGAATACATAGAGATACAGTGTCCACTACAGTAAGTCCTGCTCTGCTTTAGTTTTGTTTATGTTTTGTTTTTTGTAATTGTGCTCTTGCACTGCTGTGTGATAACCCTTATAATCACTCTGTATTAACAAGGGGGTAGCGTTAAAGCCGAGGTGCCCAACCCTGCTTTAACTCCTACCTTAATCTACCACACCTGCTCGAGTGTGTTTAAACACTTTAATTTGGTACATTGGGTGTGTTTTTAATTACAGTTGGAGCTGAATTACACCGGAGGGCAAATCTTCAATAGCTGGGTTGGGTTGAGCCAAGGAACCGTTTTTAAAGACATACAGTGGAATATTTCATGTAGCGTAATACAGACTCTACTCTGATTCGAAGCATGGAAAATATCAAAGTCACGTCGTGTAGGTTTTAAATATCAACGTCCCGTTGCTGTAAATGTCACAGTTAATCACCGGCCTACGGGCGACTGCTAAACATACAGCGTCCCTTGAACAGACACGGGGGACACGACAAGGGCAAGCGTCGTCTGCCATCTCACGTCAAAGCGAGGACGAGTGAACTTGGTCTGAACAGCAGCACAGCGTGGCCAGACATCTCACTGACACGACCTGTGTGTTCATCAGCGAAGGACTACTGAGACAAGAGTGCGGAAAAGAGTGAAGAATGAGAGACAGGACGTGCAGTTTGCGGGATGTCGCAGTTAACCGTCTGGTTTTGTCTCAGACTGACCTGCTCTGCGTTGAATTTGAGCATTTGGCAGACTTTAGATTTTTAATCTGAGCAGTTGAGGGTTAAGGGCCTTGCTCAAGGGCTCAACACTTGGTGGTGGTGGTGGTGGGGTTTGAACCCTGGACCTTCTGATCAGTAGCCTGCTACGCTCTCCCTCCGCGTTCGCATTGCAGTCAGAATTGACATCATAGAACGTATTCATGCTCCGTTCAAGGGCTTTGAACCCGTCCACTGAAGAGTACCATGGGGAGACTCATAAGGAGACAGGAGGAAACCAGGATGCCGGATGAAAAAACCCAGAGACACGTGAAGAACATGGAGAACTCATCATGACCAGGAACTATTCTGTCCCTTTACGCTTATCATCATTATAAGAAAAATGCAAAAGGTGTCTGGAAAAAAAAATATTAAAAAAACGAAGCTGCACTTAATAAAGATAAGTGAACGGGAGAGATCCAGATGTCATAGCTCAAAGTATCAGTTTCTGGTACTGATTTCATGCTGGCATCGTCTCCGTAACATCTCTTGCCAAAGTTATGCGAAACAACACAGGTGATGATGACGGCATGCGTCAAGACAACTCGTACCCTGCCTTCACACGCTCGCTCGCTCGCTCGCTGCCGCGTCACGTTTTCAGAATGGAAACGATGACCGATTCACTTTTCCTGTTTCAGGTCGAGGAATTTGTTATATTAAACCTTGTTATATAAAAAATATGAAATCAAAGTTTCTTTGAAGTTTGAACTACACAATACCTTTACCTACTATTCGACTGTAATATCCGGATAAATAAATTCTAATACCGTAATAAATGTCACTCTCGAGTTTAGTGGGCGACTGATGAGACGCTCTAGAATACTGTACGTCTCGGTTGCTTGGTCTAATTTCAGAATCATTTAAACAAATAATGAAGTGGAAATAATTGACTAACCCATGTCTCCCACGGTGTCTCCCACAGCGCCCTTGGAGGACCCTCAGCCCTGCATATTCCAGCCTTTCCGAGTGGAGGCTGCCTCATAGACTATGTGCCTCAAGTGTGCCAGTTACTCACAAATAAGGTAAAAAAGAAATTGGATTTTTATTCTGTCTGTAATTAGTGTGTGTGGGCCCGGAGATATTGTGGTTTACGGGTTCAGTGTGGTGCTGTGGATTGTACATAGGGCAAGTATGTAATTATTATCAAATAGTCTGCAACTTACAAACATTTGAATTACAAATTCCCACAGATATGAACGGGGAAAAAAACGAATATACACTGTAGTGCACTAAGATTCCGGTATATTGTATGTATGTATTTATGTATGTATGTATATGTGTGTGTGTGTGTGTGTGTGTGTGTGTGTGTGTGTGTGTGTGGGAGAAATAAGTCGGCCTCACCGGTTTCAGTGAATCAGTCCGGGAGCACAATGATAGAAAATGTGTCTGTCCTGTAAAGCCGTCCTGATGGCGAATAATCCTAAATTCATAAAATCCTCAACAAAACAGATTCCACAGTCCAATACAGTTTAAAACAGCTCTGAGACAGAATGGCGCCCATCCAAGTGTGCAGTAAACACCATTGTAGTGTTGTCTGTTGTGTATTTGTGTCAGAGGTGTATAGGATGTAACTTTGTCGGACTTACGAACGAATCCAACTTACGAACGCGGTCCCGGAACTGAACTCGTTCATAAGTAATCAATTATTATTGCTGTATTGAGGTCAAATTTGCAGTATCTCAGAATTAGCCTTACACCAGCCTTACCTGCAATTAACAATATTGTGTACGATATCATATGTGACATCATTTAGCAATATCATGTGCAACATCACTCGTCATTGTTGCTACGTAAATTCTACATCAGAATCTGGTTCCTGTTACCGCTTGCTGCATTCGACTTTTGTCTATCTTAAGTCTAGTAGTTTGTGGATTTTTTTTACCGTTATTTTATTTTATTTGAATTATTATTTCATTGTGTGTCTATTTTATTTTCACTCTCTTTGCTCTCGGAGCAGTCTCTGGGACAAGTATTCCCTCTGGGGTTAATAAAGTTTTATCTTTTCTCATCTTATCCAATGAGTTTGGAAAATCTCTTCGGGTTCTCCTGTGACAGTTTTGAATCACATGATCCATTTAAAGTGGTTCAATCATAGATTCTAGATTCTGTTTCCACGTGCGCGAGGCTAAACACGTGTAGCGTGCGGTCTGCACTGGGCGGGAAGAGATATGAGGGCTGACAGGTGGAGACGGAGTGGAGAAGCTGCGTTGTGTCACTGGCCGTAGGGAAGACCTCTGTACTCCCTGCTCCTTCTCTTCACCTGAAGCGGGAGCGCACACGCACACTCGCACACACTCGCACGACATCATGCATAATCAGGCTCCAGTTACTGTACGCCACTTCCACAGTCTCCACTCACCTCAACTGGGGTCGTGAGGAGAAGAACCCTGAGGAACTGGTTTAAATGTGACAAGCCTGAATAATTACTCGGGCTCAAACCGCGGGCTCTTGACAGGACCGTCGTCTGCGAGCGGCTTCAAATCCAGACGCTGCTGCAGGAAAGTCTTCGGCTGGGAGTCCGAAAGAGAGCGTAATTGGTCTGCTGGCCGGGTCGGAAGGACGGCTCGACATTACCTCTGATTCACGTAACGCTCGCTAGCAATTATTTAAAAAAATAAATAAATAAAAAGTTTATTGCTTTTTTCCGAGCTCGTTCAGTCGCACTGTGACGTCGTCCGTGTGTAAACAGTGAAATGACTAGACCGATGTCTCATCCTGCTTATTTATTGAGGATGCAGATAACGTAGGAGGAACTGGCTGCAAATAAATACATTTGAAGATAATTAAGTTCAGTTTATAAAGAATCAAACAAATCACTTCATTTAAAAGTGAATCCGGTTTGTAGTCTGTAATGTTTAAAGGTGTCCGTAAACCTAAGTTAAACAATCGTAAACACACCCTCAAACTGATTAATAATGTACGACAAATTCTTTCGTTTAGGAAAAAAAATGAAAAGTAAATACATCTCCGCCCCTTAACCGGAACTAATCACGTCATCGGTCCACGCTTCTCGTCCTTAATAGGAAACATCCACGGCGTGTACCGTCTTCAGATGAAGTTACGTGGAAAAGAAGAAGCGGATAATTGACCCGAGTGTTTGATACAAGTTGAATTTGTTTACAAACATTAAAAAGTGCCTCATTTAAACCAGTCAAGGACAACTGAGAGAAAGTAGCTGACAACAAAATTGAGTCTTTTTATCAGAGTGGTGAAGTTCGCGTACTCGCTGCCCTCACAGAATATGCCCATGTTTATGTACATACTGTACATACATGCGCACATACACACACACACACACAGGAAGTTGGCTTATGCAATGTAGCATGTCTAACAAGCAGATATTTTAGCGATGACTCACCTATCCACCCGCATTCACCTGCCAACTTTAGGGCCGGGCCTCGCCCTCGGCAAGGGTGTGGAGTGCAGCGAAGCAGTGTTCCTGTTCTGATTAACTCTTCGACTGAACAAAAACTGAGAGTAAGAGTGAGAGAGAAAGAGAGGGAACATTGTGTGTGTGTGTGTGTGTGTGTGTGGCACATTAGCGCTCTCAGAAATGGATGCTTTGCAGACACAATTAGGACGAGCTGAGTCATGAAGTGCAACACATTCAGGCCTCAAAAAGTGCAAAAGGTGTCATCTCTCCGGTCTGAACATCTCACCGAGTACTCGAATGTGATAATGCGGAAAAAGTGCTAATGTGTTCCAAGCGCTAATGGTGTGTCATAATAAGCGGAGCGGGCTATCATCACGGCGCGTTAGCAGGCCGCGTGCCCCCGATCCTGCTTTCTGCAGCCCGCGTGTCGGTGAGGGAACTCATTAAGCAACCCGGCGGAGTCGAAATGACTTCAGTACGAAGCGCCTCTCGCCGGCGTCACGCCGGATTGTCTTCAAAATCTCGCGCACGTTTGTTTTGTCTGAAAGACACCAAGACTAGTTTGACATTTTTTTATTTTTTTTTTTGTCATCTTGGAATTAAAGACAGTAAATCGAGTAGTGAAGTGATTTACATTACTGTAGGTGATAATTACTTATACGACTTTAAGCTCGATCTCAGTCAGGGTTCAGTCTCGTCTCTGGCGTGCAGTTCAGGAGCAACATCAGTGTTAATCATCACGTCAAACACAGATAAAGAGTGTTTAAACCAAAGGTACTCCACTAAAATTTGTCAAAGTTAAGTTATAATAAAGTCCTACAGACTGACATGACTGAATGGTTTGACTGAAAGTGTTTATCGATTAGTTCAGGGCTGTAAATAAGGCCGTGTCGACAAGTGACCCAAATCTCTATCTAACTCCTTTTGTTTGTTTGTTTGTTTGGTTGGTTGTTTGGTTGGTTGTTTGGTTGGTTGTTTGGTTGGTTGTTTGGTTGGTTGTTTTTTGTGAGAACCAGGTGCAGGTGATGACATGCATGGATTACATAGATTTTTCATGTAGCTCTCAAGACATAAAGCACGGTTTGGCTCATAATCCAAATTCCCGAATGATCAATATAGTGTTTTTCATGTTGTATAACAGACCTTAATGTAAACAGAATGATTTCTCAGTTATGATCAGGTGGGTGATTAGTTCACTGCTGATGCTGACTGCTGAGGGGTCGGAACAGATCCCTAAATAACCCCCATTTCCTCCCACCTCTCTTTTTTTTCCCCACTTTATCTCAGGTGCAGTATGTCATCCAGGGCTATCACAAGAGGAGAGAGTACATCGCCGCATTTCTCAGCCATTTTGGAATGTGAGTCCTTTATCCCTTCCTTCCCGTCTTCATGTGTAATTTGATGCTCGGTGGATTTCTCAGACTTTTAACGAATGTCGTTTTGCTGCCGGGGGTACAGTAAATATCTCGTCTCTGCCTGTTCTTCCTGTGCAGGGGGGTCGTCGAGTACGATGCCGTGGGCTTCACCAAGCTCACGCTTTTGCTCATGTGGAAAGATTTCTGCTTCCTGGTGCACGGTGAGCGAGACACACTGCACACAGTTACATACTGTACACATCCAGAAAAGTCCACATATCCCCTGATTGTAATTATGGATTGTTTTTTCATGTAGCTCTTGAGACGTAAAGCATGGTATTGGCTGATAATCCAAATTCCCAAATGATGCACAACAGTCCTTAATGTAAATGGAATTATTTCTCAGTTGTGGTAGCACCAGTCGGTGCTGGTGGTAACCCGTAAACACTAACAAATGAAGGCCATGAAAGAGAAGCGTCAAGTCTGATTGGTTTGATTATTTACTCAGCTTTTGGGTTTATATATAAAGACCGACAAACGACTCTGAGCTCAGCCTTCAGGTTCAGGAGCTTCGAATTTCCCCACCGTCGTTTTCTGGAGATAATCTTCAAAAGTTTTGAAGGTCGCAATCCGCTGGCTCTCAGTACTTCCCTGCGTGTCTCACAGCGAGCGTTTCTGAGCATGAGATAGTCGCTGGAGTGTAAAGTTGTAAATGAGGTAATCGCACGTCTGCAAGAGGCCTACAGGAAAAGGTCTGTGGTCGATGGTCTGCCGTGTCCTTGAACTCAGTTATTTCTGACGTACGCCGTACTACTGAAGAACAGATTTGCTCTTGTATTTGCCGAGTATGTTTGTCGTCAGACAGAAGTACACTGTATCAAGTAAAGAAAACAAATTAAGGACGTTTACTGCAAAGAAGCTTACAAAGAAAATTCCTGCCATTGGGTAACGAAGCCTCCAACACATTTTTAAACCTTGGAAGGATAGTAAAGCACTGTCGTCAGCCAGGGTCTGAAAAAAAAAAATCATGAGTTTCATCGGAAATGTTTAATAGTGAAAGTAAGAGCATTTCCACATGATCGTTGTGATGAGAACTCAGTTCAGAGCTCTCACTCAGATAAACTGATATAGCGCATCATGTACAATAGCTAAAGTAGGAGTAAAGTCTACTGCTCAGCCAAAGAAAAAAGCATCAAGTGAAGAAATCAACTTAGGAAATTAAATGGAATTGGAATTTATTATTGGAATTATTCAAAACCTGGAGGAATGTTCAGAAAAACCAAAACAAATCATAAATGGAAATCACTTAAATGGTTGAAGTTTGTTCATGAAAAATAAAAGAGACTGTAACAGTGGAACCTTGGATTACGAGCATAATTTGTTCTCGTATTCCAAAACACTCATAAATCAAATCAAATCTTCACCTAAGAAATAATGAAAACTCAAATAATTTGTTCCACAGGCCAAAAAATGGGTGGGCAAAAAAAAAATTTTTTTGAAAAATAATTAATACAATATATAAAGTAAAAATAAAACAAATTAACCTGCACTTTACCTTTAAAAAAAGTTTAAATAAATTCCAACAGATAAGTGTTTCCGTTTGTGCACTCAGGCGCCGTGTGTGTGTGTGTGTGTGTGTGTGTGTGTGTGTGTGTGTGTGTGTGTGTGTGTGTGTGTGTGTGTGTGTGTGTGTGTGTGTGTGTGGAATTAGCCCTTTTCCCTCTCCTTGTCTTACACAGTAAAACTCCTCCTCCCTCCCTCCACCTCGCTTTTTAAGTTTCACAACAAACACACACACAACGGAAACACTGTTTTAACGGGGAAAAAAAGAAATCTTTCTAATGACACTCGCGTGAGCGCAGGCTAATGGGATCACTGCAGTAAAGTAAAAAAAAAACAAAAAAACAAATGAACCAGCACCTTACCTTTGAAAAGAATCACGACAGAGCAGAGTTTCTGTGTAGAGCAGAGTGTGTGTGTCTGTGTGAAGCTGGGGAGAGGGGGTGTAAAGGCGAGAGAGTGTGTGTGTGTGTGTCGGTGTCAAAAAACTCGGCACTCGTAAGCCAAGACATGCTCGTTTTTCAAGTCAAAATTTATTAAAAATCTTTGCTCGTCTTGCGGAACACTCGTAAACTGAGTTACTCGCAATCCGAGGTTCCACTGTAACAGTAGAAATTAATTAACAGCTGTGTTAACCAGGGAAAGTCAGAGCATTTCCACGAATGCTCTCCACGGTGAGAACTATCAGGATTGTGTGTCCAGGCTATCAGCTGTGTGTCCATAAGTCAAGTCAAGTCAATTTTATTTATATAGCTTTTTAACAATTGACATTGTCGCAAAGCAGCTTTACACAATAAAAGAAGTAAGTTTGTATGCAATGTGTATGAATCAAAATGATAAGATTGTCCCTGATGAGCAAGCCGAGGGTGACGGTGGCAAGGAAAAACTCCCTGAGATGGTAATAGGAAGAAACCTTGAGAGGAACCAGACTCAACAGGGAACCCATCCTCATCTGGGTGATAACGGAGAGCAGGGATTGATCAGCATAATAATGTGTACTGGAAGTTCAGTATAACAGGAGATGTGTTAAAATTAAAATTAAAAGGAGTCCGGTTTGTTCCTGGAGGCTCAGGTAGACTGTAGGAGATTCCAGTCCTGAGCTATTGAACAACTGAAGTCACGGGTCCCCAGAGCATCACTCGATGACAGGACAGTTTTCATGGAAACCATCCCCAGCCACCACACGAATCCAGGCAGACCACACGGGGCATCCATGCGACGAGATCTCCAACCAGAAGCAGGACTCCAGGACGGGTTAGACGGCTCCAGAGGGCAGAGGGGTCTGGATCACTGGCAACTCAGGAGTGACATGTATAGCTCGACAGAGAGACAGAGAGAGGGAAAGAAGAGAGGGAGAGAGAGAGAGAGGAGAGAGCAGAAAAGGAGAGAACAGAAAATAAGGAGAGATGGCAGTTAGGTCTGGTCACAGTCAACATGTATAAGGTGAATGTATATTTAGTGCAAAGTGCCAGCAGGGACTCCGGCAGGACTAACTATAACAGCATAACTAAAAGGGAGAGCCAGAAGGAAACACAGACATGAGGGCTCCCTGAGATGTAAAGCAACCAATCACCTCACCGTCAACAAACCTGAGTGAACAATGAGAGTGGGGAGGACAGCATCTAAACATACCAGTTCACCAGAATACTCTACGTCCATGAGTCCCCCAGATCTGCTCCTTTACCTAAGGTTAATCTATTTACAAAAATGCTTGGCTAAATAAATAGGTTTTTAGCCTAGACTTAAACACTGAGACTGTGTCTGAGTCCCGAACATTAATAGGAAGACTATTCCATAACTTTGGGGCTTTGTAAGAAAAAGCTCCGCCCCCTGCTGTAGTTTTAATAATACGTGGTACTGACAGCCAGCCTGCATCCTTTGATGGAAGTAGGCGTGGCGGATCGTAAGACACTAGCAGTTCACTCAAATACTGTGGCGCGAGACCATTTAGTGCTTTAAATGTCAGAAGTAGTATCTTAAAATCGATGCGAAATTTCACAGGGAGCCAATGCAGTGTAGATAAGATAGGGGTGATGTGCTCGTATCTTCTGGTTCTAGTGAGGACTCTCGCTGCTGCATTCTGTACTAACTGAAGCTTGTTTATACACCTAGTTCAACAACCAGACAGTAAGGCGTTACAATAGTCCAACCTAGAGGTGATAAAAGCATGAACTAGTTTTTCTGCATCATTTAGTGACAATATGTTTCTTATCTTGGCAATATTTCTAAGGTGAAAGAAAGCTATCCTGGTGATATTATCTACATGTGCTTCAAACGAAAGGCTGGAATCTATAATCACACCGAGGTCTTTTACTGTTGCACTTGAAGGAACAGAAAGGCCATCTAAAGTTACAGTGTGATCAGAAAGCTTACTTCTAGCTACTTGTGGTCCTATGACCAGAACTTCTGTCTTATCAGGATTAAGAAAACCACTCTTTAATGAGACTCATCAGGTGGACATGTTCAGAGGAGAGATTGTGAATATATCTATAGAAGGATGATGAGGTTGGAACCACCAGCCAGGAGGTCTAGAGGAAGACCAGAGAGGAGATTTATGGATCTAGGGAGAAAGAACATGAAGTTAGTTGGTGTGAGAGATCAGGATGCAGAGGACGTGGTTAGATGGAGGCAGATGGTTCTCTGTGGCGACCCCTGAGAGGGAACGTCTGAAAGACAAAGAAGAAGAAGAAGTGAGGGGAGCGTAAAGTTCATACTTTGGAGTGATGGGAAAAGGTCATGTGACCTGCTGAGTCCAGACTGAGTCTGTTCCAGAGTGATGGGCGTGGTCAGGGTGAGAAGGGAAGCGCATGAAGCGATGCTCCCATCATGCACTGTGTCCACTGTACAAGCCACTGGAGACAGTGTTATGATCTGGGGTCGCTTCAGTCGCTCAGGTCGAGACTCAGCAACGTTATGTGGAGATAAAATGAAGTCACATGACCACCTGAATGTACTGAATCACCAGTACATCACAGCAACGTTTTTATTTTTTGTTCTCTGATAGCACATATTGTATATATTCCAGGATTTAAACACAGTTAGTAGAGAACCCATTTGATTGTAAAATGTAGAAGATATCTCCTTGCACTGTACATCACGGGCCACTCTGAAATGTCTCTCCGCTCTCTCTGTAGTGGACCTGCCTCTGTATTTCCCACGAGACCAGCCGACTCTGACCTTTCAGTCCATCTACCACTTCAGCAGCAGCGGGCAGCTCTACTCTCAGGTGCAGAAGACCTACCCGTACAGTCCGCGCTGGGACGGCAACGAGATGGCCAAGAGAGCTAAGTACGTCTGTCAGGCCTCGCGCCTCTTAAACACCTCGTTATTATTATTATTTTTTATTATTATTATTATCATTTGCGACATGGAGGGGTTACTGTGTCCTGTGTACTGCGTCCGTTCCATGGAATCGAGCTCTGGATTTTCATCTCCTGCTTAAGTAAGACTTCATCACAGGTCAAGAACTTGGGCAATGCAACTCGAGGGGAAAGAAATATGAAAAGAATCCGAAGCCCAGACTATTACACGACTCCCGAAAGTTCTGCTCACTGACTGTCCTTTTTGTTTCTTCTCATATCAGGAGTTTCTGTACACCACAGGTATGCGTGGTAGAAACAGTTCGCTCTCACCTTTGGCCTGTGTGCATAGCCACACCTTTAACGCTAAGTAAAGCGATAAACGCTGACGTTGATAAACCTTCCCTATGTTTGCCTGCTGGTTTCCATAATAGAAAGTTCATATCTTATCACACTCTCTCTCTGTGGTTTTGTTGTCTCTCTCAGCATTAACTCACAGGTCCTCAGGAGACCTTTGGCATGCGGTGTTTGATCACATGATCGCACCGCGTTAGACCACCCATTCAGTAGCAATACCTTATTATAATGTAAAGGTATAAAATTTACATATAAATTATATAATGTAAGGTATAAAATTCTTATGTTATTGGTGTGTCATAAAGTTTTACATTTAATCTGATTAAATTAAAGATGAAATACAATATGTTTGATCACAATCCAATTACACTGCAGGCTACCAACAGTAACAGTAACCTGCTCTCGTGATTTGTACATGATTATCGTGTTACGCAGCAGTGAATACATCCGTGTGTGGGGTGTTTTAGGAAAATAATCAACAGTGGGACACAGCTGGAGTTACTGTAACCACGCTAATGTTGCATATTCTCCAACTAGCGCAAGTGTATTTCTTATAAAGAATCAAATTTCACTAACACGTGTTTTATTCCTCTTATACAGCAGCAATTTTGAGATTAAGATTTATGTCCGTTACTTGAGAACACATGGTACTTTTTATCCTTTTTACGGTTACATCATCAGATTTTTTTATTATTATTATTATTATTATTTTTAAATTTTACCAAATGAATCTTAATTTTTAAAGCAATTTGATTTTTACCATGTAATCCCGCAGGGTTCGAATCTCTTTTGGGTCTGCGTTCGTCGACCCTGTAAAGACACACCCCTCACACACACACACACACACACACACACACACACACACACACACACACACACACACACCCGCAACCCTGTCTTGAATAAGATGGCTGGATGGATTGCTTACAAAGAAAGCACTTTCTGTTCCAGCTGGTGAAAAGCACTTGTCCTGGAGACTCCTTCCAAAGATCTTAAATAAATGTCTGTTCAGTTATGACGTGTTTTTTTTTTATACTCAATTTGTTATTAGCCGAAGATTATAATGAGCATCCATCATGTGAATTGTACCTTATACAAACCTGCTTGACATCTGGAAAATGGAAAATTCTAGAAAAAAAAAACACCATCTGACCAACCAGATCTTAGAATTTTATAATGTTGTGGTGTTTTATCTGATATTTTTAACAAAAATCTGACTGTAAGTTGAAACACTGATAGAAGCGAGACAAAATGAGGGATCTAGACATGCAACTACCGTACGCAACATCACACAATTGTGATTTTCAAAAGAAAATGTATGTAATTGAGCGCTGTGTGTGTGTGTGTGTGTGTGTGTGTGTGTGTGTGTGTGTGTGTGTGTGTGTGTGTGTGTACAGTATGTTCTTGCATTCAAAGCAGTCTAACAGAGTTTCTTTTATATTTCTTTCTCCCCCCCGTCTTTCTCTTTGTCTGTACCTGTGTGTATACACACACACACACACACTCCCTCCCTCTTGCCCTCTCTTCCTCTAGGGCATACTTCAAGAGCTTTATCCCTCAGTTTCAGGAGGGAGCGTTTGCCAACGGTAAGCTGTAAACATAGAGAAAGAGCAGAGCTGGGAATCACTGCCGGTCTGAGATCAGAAATCAAAAGCAACATCCGAGCCGGAGTGACGGCCGTGAAACCGGATAACACACAACACGCCACTGTCCGTCCTTCATGTCCGCGAAGCTTCTTTCACCCAGAAACACGCTCGAACAAGATGCCATCATGAACAGACCACGAGAAATATTGACTGTCCTGCACCGGAGCTCGTCTAAACCGGACTTGTTTAGTAAACACATTGGTTTAGGTGAACTGAAGACGAAACCAAGTGTCAACCATGTGACCCAATAATGTCTCGTTTTTATATGGGTTTTTTTTTTTTTCATGCTTTCTTGTTTTGTTTAGTTTTTTTTTTGTTTGTTTGTTTGTTTCAAGGATTTTGTCTCGACATTAAAAAGCCAGAATTTTTTTATTTTTATTTCAGTTCAAGTTTATTTCAGCCAAGAATGAATTTTCATTTTAAGTGAGTGTGAATCCAATCTAACAAAATAAAAACACAGTTCTTAGTCTTGAAACCTTTTCCCTTATTTTTATTTATTTTATTTTATTTTTTTGAACATTATGGCCTGCCCTGTGCCATGTGTCGTAACAGCTCCATGTTCCTGAATCCTAAATTACAGCGAGCAATTTTCCGTAATGAGGTGATGAGCGCTTTACCCACCAACTCATCACGCCACCATCATCTCCAGTCGAGTCTGCACAAAAGCGCCAATATCAGCAGTGTGAATGAAACCGGTCCAGCGTGGCTCTCCTCATGGCACGCTCTTATCCGTTTCCTTTTCATAGTGGAACATGTAATGGTGAGTAATTAGGTTGAGCTGCTCAGCTCTGTTTGCTCAAGGGCTGCAGAATCCGCAGGTTTCTCTGACTCATTTTTTTTTTTATTGTGAGTAAAATATCCAAAGATGCTAGATCTAAAGTGTGTAATATTTACTACAAAGGGAGAACTCTGAGTGAAATATGCGTCTTGAGGAAAACCCAGTCTCTCTCGCTCTCTCTCAAAACAAAAGAAAAATAAAAAAAAAAGGGTATGGACCACCAACATCCAGACCATGAGCACCGAGGGCGTGTTCACTGACCTGTCAGTCATGTGAGCTGACAATCCAGACGGTTTGCTCTCTAGTCGTAGCTTCAGCATCACAAGTCCAGGCTCCTCGGTTCGATCCGGAGCTCGACTCGGTTATGCGTCTGCGTGGGTTCCCTCAGGGTTTCCCAAATTCATTCATCTGCGCTGTTTGCTTTATCTCGGTCAGGGTCACGGTGAGTGCAGAGAACATTCCCATTCGCACGCTCGCTCACACCCGGGGGCAAGTTCGTGTAATCAATCCACCTACCGGAATGATTTTGGCAGGTTGGAGGAAACCGGTGAACTCAGGAGAAATCCATGGTGACACATGAGAACGTGAAATTTTGCAAAGAGGGAAACCTGAGTGGAAACTTAACCGGATAGCGCAGTGGTGGCTCAATCGGTGAAGCCGGTGGGTTACTGATCAGAAGGTCGGCAGTTCAAACCCCAGCACTGGGAAATTACCACCGTTGAGCCCTTGAGCAAGATTTTTAACCCTGTCTGCTCCAGGGGGCGCTGTATCCTGGCTGACCTTCGCTCTGACCCCAGCTTCCTAACTGCAATATGAAAAAAAAAAAAAACAAATGAAATCATTTGATTATGCTGTAAGGTACACGTGACAAATAATTGAGTTATTATTAGTATTATTATTATTATTATTATTATTATTAATATTAATTATTCTTATAAAAGCATTGTCTACGCTAAATCCTGAGTGTACTTCTGCTTGACACCCAGTGCTCTGGGATCCACCCTGACCCTGACCTCGACCCCGAGTCAATACACACAAGCTAGTTTCACCTAACATGAACCAAAGTGTCTGATTAGTACACAATGTTCCCTAACGCTATAACCTGCGCTTCTACATTCTGGAGCATTAATACTGTATAAAATTATCCCTTCGCCCCAGTACATCACTTTTTAAATCATAAACATTCCAGTTTGTCTTCAGCAGCCATTGAGAAACAGGCCTTTGTTTCATCTTACATGGACATGAGTCTTGAGGTAAGCCTTCACATTCTTCATTTTATTTATTCATTTATTTCTTTATTTATTTTCATGTACTTGTATGATTGAAGCATTATGGCAAAACCATAAATACGAGGCTGGATTAAATCATAAGCATGATTTTGTCTATAATTGTACACTTTTACTCAGAAAATAATAATAATAATAATAAGCCTCCAAAACAAAATTGATAAGGAGACAAGGATAATAAAGGACATGGAGAAATAAAATGTTCAAAATCCACGGTGAATTAAAAAGTAGGTATCGGTTTGTTCAGTAGTGCAGCATTTAATGGATAAATAAAGCATTGTGTATGTGTTTGTTTGAGGATGTGTGTGTGTGTGTGTGTGTTTTAGTTCAATCTGTGAACCGAGGGCATTTGCATTACTTACAGCCTGGCCTTATTTGCACACGATGTTGACCATTGCTGCTTCTGATCTTGTTTGACAGTTTCAGAGGTTTTGACAGCAGTAATACTGATAAATGCTCCTGCAACGTGTGAACGTGTGTGAACGTGTGTGAACGTTAGTGGAAGAATGTGTGTGTGTGTGTGTGTGTGTGTGTGTGTGTGTGTGTGTGTGTGTGTGTGTGTGTGTGTGTGTGTGTGTGTGTGTGTGTGTGTGAGAGAGAGAGAGACAGGAGAGGGATTGTGTGGGAGAAAAAGCATCCGGGGTGAGAGAGAAGAGAGAAGCGTAGAACAAGAGCGAGTGTGTGTGTGTGTGTGTGTGTGTGTGTGTGCGCGCTGTCATCATTAAGCACGAGGGTCATCTTCAGGAGTCGGCGTTCGCCCCAGGCTCAGCCTTTTAACTTTATTTATTGTTCGTAATGCAGGAACTGTCGTGTTTAATTGGGAACTACGGGCTGAATGTATCTGGGGCGTTTAATGGAATCAAGTCTCTTAATAGGAGAATTAAAGGCAGGGCTCCTCTAGCCTGTTTCTGCTTCCCGCGCTCATATGTAATAACCTTTCTTAATCTGATCCCAATTTAGCCTCCTGGCTTTCATTTCCCAAAAGTGCAGACAGAACGCTTAGCTGTGTGAGATATGTGAGAACTGAGCTGTACGTAGTTATCTATTTATTTATTATTTCATTCTTACCTGAAAGGTCGAGTCACTGCAATCAGAGTCACGTTTAATTAGACATCTTGTAGTTCAGACCGAGCGATATGACTGGACGAGAGTGCTGGTAATAGACAATAACAGCACTGTGAGGTGTAACTATCTGTGTGACCGGGCGTGTCCCAGATGTTGTCCAGTGGTTAATGACACTAACTGTGTGTCTCGGCGTGGGTGAGAGTCGGTCTGTGCGGTCCGCAGTACTGAGGAGAGAGAGAGAGCAGCTGCCTGACCACGCCCACATTCACACCCAGTCACAGAAGCACTTTCAGCAACAACACACATCTGATAACGTTACGTCGTCTTAAACAACACGCCTCACGTCTCTGCAGTAATCGCTTCCAAGTCGTTCCGAACCGTCCGTGTCGTTCTGTTAACGGCTGACGCTTAGCTACAAAGCTAACTAGCCTCTAACACGAGGCTGAATCCCAAATCCCTCTCTAACCCCTGATCAAGGGCACTACTGAGTGTGTGGAACAAGGGATTGTACACCCTACATAGTGCACTAGCTTTCCATCTATTTGGGATTCAACCCCGGAATCTGGAGCTGATAGTCTAAAGTGGAATGAGTGAAAATATAAAGTAAATCTGGTGAGTTTCTCAGGACTGTCCACCACCTCCATGGTTTATTCTTCTCACTTTTTGCACTGGTAAAAATTTTTGACTACTTTCAACTCTGTTAATTACACTAACTGTCGCTTGCTAACTGCCAGTCGCCAGCTCCACCCACTCCGTCAGGCACGGAAGGATATGTGGGCGGAGCAAAATAACTGGTTAAATAAAAACACAAATCATATTCTGTTGATAATAAATGGTGTTTGACAAAAGCTTTATAAAAGGACGTCCTCCTCGTGCCTACGATTGCCGTTCTATATCCAGAGATAACGCACTATATCCCTCTCGGGTGATATTGCTGTATTTCGCGGTTACTTACTTTTATTTATGTGGGCTGGATCTCATACCGAAGCACCTACAGTATCTGTGAGTCGAGCGTCAGATTACTGGCCCTAGAATGAGGTGTCCATGGTTCGAGCTTGTTTTCAGAAGATATGTTGTTTTTATTTTTTTCTTCTTCCTCCCCTTCATGCTCTCTACTTTTAGTACCGAAACCCAGCCTGCCAACTTATCTGCTAATACGATTAATCCACTAATCCTGCCGTGTTTAAAGCATCTCGATGGCAGCAGGCCGAAGAAAATAAGGAGCTTGGAAATTTACACGATACTCGGGTTCATTAATTGCCGTGGCATCATCACACGAAGCCGGCGAATTAGCTGGTGGAAGGTTGGGATGAAATACGGCGGATAGCCAAGTTTTTCGGATGAGGTGCGAAATATTTCCTGTGGAAAGCGTGTCTGTGAAGATTCCCAGTCGTCCTGGCGAGGTTATCTGAGCGCTGAGTCGTATCACCTGGACTTCTTCATTGAACCTTGTTAGATCGTCCAATTGATGCGACTCAACTTCCAGAATTCCTCAGTATGGAGACGAAAATAACTTCCACATGAACAACTGCAGTTGCCTCCATCACCTGCGTCAAAGATCTCCAGGCTCCCAGAGGCACAGATACCCTAAGGCTGATGTTTAAAGATGTTCTCTGAAATCCAGATGCTTCGTTCCTCTCCGGTTCTCCATTGTACAGATGCAATTTACAGACAGCTTGTCTTCTCCATACTCAAACCTCTTCAAGCTGTTAATGATCCAGCGCTCAGGTTCAGAAAGACTCTCATAATAATCATCATTGTGTTTCACGGAGAAACACAAGTCAAGCTTTTCTCAGAGCGAGCCAACCGACACAGAGCTCATTTATAAATCACCCAGGAAGGTCGGTACCTCAGCCCGGGTTTCTTCTGGCACGGGAAAGACCTTTAAATGTCGCGTTTCACACAATCGACACATTCAGAATGACCGACTTGGGTCGCAAAATGATGTTAAAATATAGGTGAGAAAGTTACGTGTATTCAGAATCGGGTTACGCGGAATATCCAAATCGCCTTGTTGTAGTTCACGACATCATAGTTCCTAGATATTTTTCACTATCCTTTAAGTCAGAAAGCAATTGAGGCGCAAGTGCTTTATTTGTTTCAGTGTTCTTAAAAGTACTATGATGTATTATAAAAGACATTTAAAGATGGAAAAATAATGAGAATAATTAGATGATAACTAGATGATTAGATATCTGTGATTCAGCTGCTTTCTCTTCTGATGGTCCCAACAATATGAACGTCAATCGAAGACTTCATGTGCACAAAGACTTCATTCCCGCGCACTGATTTAATTTCATACCCCAATCTGGAATTCAGCCCTAGTTGAACTCTGTAGCTCTACCTATTACACCGGGATGTTTAAAATATTCTACAACGATCCTCATTGTAACGCGTCCCGATTTTGGCTCGTACTTCGGATTTTCTCTGCTCCCCTCCTCGTCACCGTTTTTTAAACGACGGCTTGTACGCAGCGTGCTTTCCTGAGATTCAAATAAATAAAAATGAAAAATTAACTCGAACAGCCTGCGAGGAACGTAACAGAGCAGAAAAAAAAAAAAACTGCTGCAAACTTTTTCACCTCCCGCTGAGAGCTTCGCCGCATTCATCAACTTCAAACTCATTTAAGGAAGGAAAAAAAATAATGCCGTCTTGATGTGGAGTTGGAGGAAAAGGGAACTGATTAGGAATGTTTTACTGTCATCTTAAATTTGCTTTTGTCAAACTGAAGATGCTAAGTAAGGAGGGCAGCGCTACACGCAGGAGATAACTGGAGCGAAACGGGGACGCGGCACGGGCCTGGATACGTCAGCGTGGCTGCGGCGGAGTCGAAGGAACAGCAGCTTCATTTGTTGACTCCTGCAGATTTCCCTCAAACTGGCACGCCTGTATCTTTCTTTTCTTCTGTTTGGTTTTTTTTTTTTTTTTTTAACAAAACCTCAGTTATCGGTCATACAGAATGAGGACCAAAGTTACTGAAGACGCGTTTCCCGGGTTTGAATTGAATCATAAAACTTTTCTGTCCAACTAATTTGGGTGTCATGTAAATTCTGAGGGGTTTTTTTTTCTCCTCTTTTCTTCAGCGTGCCCGAGTGGAGGGTTGGGGATCAGACTTGGCGAGACTCGACCCGTAGACGAGAACCGTGTTTAGGATGATGGAGCTGAGAGGCTTAGCTAATTTGGGAAAGTGTGGAGGGGGGAGGAGGGGGTATTTGTGGACTTTTTTTTTTTATTATTGCGACTCGTTTGATCTGTGAGTCGGGAAGAAAAAAAATTGGCCTGCGTGATGCTGTGAAAATGAGAGAATTAATGCTGTGGAGGGTTTTTTTTTTTTTTTTTTTTTTGGCGTTTAATGACACGGGGATGTCGTGCATATTTTTCTAATTAACGTGAAAGGGTTTTTTCCTCTTGAATGTTTCTAACTTCCACTGTTTGAACTTGTGCATCAAAAGGCAGAAGAAATCCCTGATATGCAGATCAAAAACAAACCTGACTTCTCCCCCTCATTCCGTTTGGGGATTTTTACTACAGTTTGTTTTGGTTTTTTTTTTTTGGTCAGGGTTTGACAGACAATGCTGATTTATTTATTTATTTATTTATTTTCCCCCCACCCCTCTTCCTGTAGGCTGTAATCAGCATTTGATTTAAACCTGTCCTGGATTTTGGATGAGCACAACCCTCAGGTGCTTTAGTCTTGGCGTAAAGGTTTGGTTTTTTTTGTTTTGTTTTAATTTCTTTCAGAATTGGCACTTCATCAGTATTTGGGAAGCTAATGATTAATTCGTCTGTTGCCAACTTTCCACCTTTCAGAATCCTAATCTCATGTACAGTACGTCTCACCAAATGATTTGAATGTTTAACACCTTTTTTTTATCCCTTCCTCTCTCCTCTATCCATATGATCTCATTTCTCATGTATATACACGGGAACGTTCTTGTGGCTGCCTGCCGGCGTTACCGTCTGTCAAAGTAAATTAAGCAGTGCATACTGGGAAACTATCAAGGTCAGAGCGGCTTCTGATGGCATGTCTTACTGATAGACCTGTCAGGTGGAGTAACGCATTCAGAGTGACAGCTACACACACACACACACACACACACACACACACAGGATCCGGAGTCCAGGGGGCGTCTGTTTACCGTCTCCCAAATGTTTACGTCTTTGGAAAAATGCAATCTCAATCCTTAAGTGGACTTTTCTGTACAAATACTGTAATATACCCTGTGAAGTCATTTCTCAATCTGCGGAACTGTTTGTCCATTAATTTTTTTTAATGTCTAACAGATATGCTTCATGTGATCTAAGAGACAAAAATAGCAAGTTTATCCACAGGGAAGGGAGAAATTACAAGCCTGGGTTTATTATGAGATTTTGCCTGCAACCATTTATTGAAGTATCAGTAAAACTTAATGAGTCCTGTAATTAAGCTCTGAGGCACACCGTGACTGCTGTAAGATCTTTATTCCCCGTGTCTGTGTGGTAGCCATGTAACCGAATCTGAATGAACAGATTGTGTTTTTAATAGAGACAAAAACAGATATGAGTAGGAGGAGGTTGGAGACTAGAGGTGTGTGTGTGTGTGTGTGTGTGTGTGTGTGTGTGTGTGTGTGTGTGTGTGTGTGTGTGTGTGTGTGTGTGTGTGTGTGTGTTTGTGTGTGTGAGTGATGGGACAAAAAGACACACCGGCTAGAGCATAGGTGATCTTAGACCCTTTTCGCACCTGAATTTAGTTTTAGCACCCCTAAAAACAATAATAACCATAATAATGTAATATTTTCTACAATCATTTTTAGCATTCTGTCGTTTAATCTGCTTGGAGACATGACCAACAGTCACAGGTTTAGCTAATGGTTTTATGTCCAGTTTTCTTGATGGCGTAACGTTACATTCTGATTTTTCATCCAGTTTTTGGCAGCATAATTTACATAACGTTAGTAATCCACATATCAGTGGGAAGAAATGGAGAAGAAGAAGTAGCTATTGAACAGTTCAGGTTAGAGACATTGAGAGTTTTTCTGACGCTTTGGTTCAGATGGATGTTGTTGCATACGCATTAAAAGCACAGGAAAATTTTAATGTAAGCAAATGATAGCTGACATAGATGTAGTTTGCTAAAGATGCAACCAAACACAAGTCTAATCCTATCAGCTTTGTAAACTAAGGCTACATTCACATTACCAGCCTGAATTGACTTAAATCAGACTTTTTACCCTAATATGATGCAGATCTGATTTTTTATTATTTTTTTCATGGCTGTGTGAATGCACTAATCAACAGTTTTTTTTCCAAATCAGATTTTATTCACTTTCGTACATGGTCCTAAATCGGATATCTACCCCATATGTGATCTTGAATGAGAGCGGGTGAGATCGGAACTCATTCGACCTTTTGCCTCTGCGCATGTGTTTTTTCGCTCGCTGACGTCATTCAGCACCGGCAGCTAAAACAGCTAAAGCGAGGCGTCTGGCTTTCTTCCTTCTTCTGGCTCTCAACAAATAGAGCTGACTATCCGCTCACAGTCATCCAGAGCAAAATCCGAACGCAGGCTTCTGCTCAAATCGCATGCACTGTTCGAAATGAATGAACGCTCGCACAAATATGATGTTTTAGCCCAGAGGGTGCGAGCAGAGACGTAACGATGTGAGCGTGCGTGCTGTTTCAGAGGCCGGACGCGTCCACATTAGAGTCGCATAAAAATATTACGTCTAATTATGAATAGGAACCGTAACATGCAAAACCGATCTGCCCAAAAAATCCCAATCCAACTATGTGAACCCTTACCCAAAAAATCCCAATCGAGCGATGTGACTTGTAAATGTGGACACAGATTTATTACATTCACATAAATGAATAGTTGCTATGTAAGACGAAATAAATTTCTTAAGTCTCAAATGGTCGGCAGAGACGAGCTGAACACATCAACAACTCTTAATTACAGTAAAGCACGCAAAGTTGTGGACACATTGGCAAACCAGTTTGAGTTCAGCATTTCCCAGGTCTCAGCATTAAAACTGGTGTATGATATTGAAATCTGTGAATGATCATTCTGAAACATTATTATTGTACAAATAAACAACAATAGACAACAATGAAACAGTCAGACACGATGCTCATGGGACAAAGAAAGGCCATGTGCATTAGCATGAACTTGCATTGCTGTATGAAGCATTTATAGCATTTGTCCATCCTTAGCAACTGCCTGGTGATTTCCCTCCACTTTTCTCCCATCATTTGGTCACCTGCCAACTCCCACCCACCATCGGTTCTCCTCCATCATACGACAGAGAGCAGCTGGCACATGCTTGCTTGGAGATACATGACTTTGCGTGATCGGGATTTCAGACTCCTCCTACTCATGCTGCATTACAGTGCAGTTATGTACAACACATTACATAACAAAAGTGCTATCTGCCCTCTTCCACGTACCAGCCAGCGTCACAGCGATTCCCCGAGCCGTGGACTATGCCCTCCCTCCCACCACATTGAGAGCGGAGCTCATTTTGCCCCTCCAGACTTTCAGCCATCAATGGCCACATTTGGGAAGCAACCAGCCAAAAGCAAGCAAAGTGGTTGAAAGACATTGCTAATGGATACATACAAAAATTACTAATTGCATGAGCAAAATTTAAGGGAACCTATTATGAAAAATCCACTTTTTAGTCATTTAGAGGCATTCAGGTGAGTCTCCACTGTTCATGTACAAAGAAAATGTTTGTCCTTTTTCTGTTTTCTATTAGCTAGCTAATTAGGGTTCTCCTATAATGTGACCAGGAGGTTCATTGCTCGATGAACAAGGAGACGTTTGCGACCGCAATTTTAGTCCCTGTTTTCTGATTGGCTAGGAAAATGCACTTTGTGTTTGGGAGCATTTCGTTTAAAGGTAAAGACACTGAAACAGGATGCTTGGGAAAGGAGTGAAACAGAAAGGACAAACAAGCGTGTCAGAGATGTATTTCAGCTTAAATGTTTTTTGTTTGTTTGTTTTTTTTAAAGTAACATTTGTGACCTTTGAAATATAATAGTCCTGCATACACTTACTGTTTATGTTATTAACTATAGGTAAGAATATCTAAAGCATTAAGCAGGCGGATCTCCGCAAACCGATATTGTAATTGCAGTTCACCTCTACTGTGTTTGTTTCCACCTGCCTCGTTTCTATCTACATTTCTAGTTACTGTCCCTGCTGTAGATTCCCTCCAGGTGTGAACGAGTGTGTGTGTGTGTGTGAGACTGTGATCTATTAGAATACGTCCACCTTTCCTTGTCCATAGCAGAATATAAACTACAGTTCCACCAAAACCCTGCACTGGATAAACAGAGCTCAGATTCTATTAGAGGACATTAATAGATCTAAAAAAAATAAATAAATAAATAAATCATAATAATAATCTTTTGACCCCCTGATGTTCACACTAAATCTGGGCAGCAAACAGTGACTGAATCAATTTACCAACAGATGAGATCCTCATCCTCAAAGGCTACAGAAGACCTGACTGTGCCATGTTCATGTTCCAGATATTATGAGAGTTTTATTCCTGCGCTCGATTCGACAGCGCACGAGGGACACGCCTGGAACAGACACTGTTGTTCGGTACTAAGACATACAAAAAAGTGTTTGTTTGTTTGTTTGTTTGTTTGTTTGTTTTCCGGACTCATTAAAGCCATCTGTCAGTGTGATTTTTAATAAAGCTAGGATGGGGGAAAATTTTTTCAAAAAATGTAATCCTTAAAAACAATTTTTTCTCTCATCAGGCATTTCCCTAGCAAAGCATGACATCATTTGTTTTTCATGAGTGTTTTGGACACATTTGTGTGAGCACAGTACTCATGGAATAGTCATTCAGGATCGAGGGTTTTATGCACTCTAATGCTACTTCCTCTTTCAACGCTATTTAAGCTATTTATTATAGCCGTACTGATCAACGCAGGACGCTACTGCAAAGTGCAGAACCAGCAGGCGTGTCCGAGCGATATGGATCAAATCAGCTCGAATGAAAATGTCCTGTCATTCCGTCTTGAGTGGCGAATTAGTGACCATTTAGGGTTTTATTTTATGGTTGGAGAGATCAGATTAGCATTGTCGCATTTGTACATTTACAAGGGGGTGTTCTAATGAAATCGTGACTTGTGATGAAATTTCTCGTGAGTGAAGGCGGAAAAACACCTGAGAAGATGTGCGGAGATGAGACTCTCAGTCGCAGTAAAACATTTATGGTCCAAATGTCTTAAAGATGACATGACGTACAGTAGGTACATGAATGACGAGGCGCAAAGGCGGTGCGATCGTGGCTCCGGCGTACTGAAAAAAAAAAAAAAAAAACTTTCTGCCTTGATGGGATAAGTGCATTGGTGTATCAGGGGATTATATAGAGAAATAAAGGGAGTGTTTATTATTTAATTCTGTGCAATCAAAAGTCCCGGTTTGACTTGAACACACGTCATAGAAACACATGTCAATATTGGCTGTTGTTGTTGTTGTTGGTTGTCTCCAAAGAGGAGATTTGTGGATGCAGTGAGAGAGGACGTGAAGTTAGCTGGTGTGACAGAAGAGGATGCAGAGGGCGGGGTCAGACGGAGGCAGATGATTCGCTGTGACGACCCCTGGAAGACAGAGAAAAAGTTGTGGTTGGTGGTGTTGCTGGTGGTGGTGCCTTCTAATCCCTGTGTAATGACAAATGTGTTGTCATAATAAAAATATATCTAAACACCTAAAAAGACTAGGTGTTGCTCGTGATTATATCAACAGACGTGCGGCCTCTCGGCTAATTCTCATTCCTTTCGTTTCTAATTTTAGGAGAGCGAGCTGCCTGGAGTCGTCATAGCTGCTCGGTATGAATTTGAATAAATGTTCCTTCTTTTACGGTCAGTGCTAAACTCTCCACATAAGCTATAACTGGCATTAAAAAACTTACAAGGGGCATTCGCGATTCAAGTCAAACCGGGAAATCAGATCAGCTCTGAGAGTAAAAACTCCCTTTATGTCTCTATATAATCCCCTGATACACTAACACACTTATCCCAGTGTCTCACTAGTGCCTGGACACCATCAAGGTAGAAAGTTACTTTCACGATTGTCTGAAACGCCGGCCTCCTATAACGACCCAAACAGGTGGAAATGTCTCGGAGCGAGGTCAGGACGTGGCGATAACTCCCAGTCGGCGTTCGAGTGGTGTTGGTGAACGATCGTGTGTACAGTTCACACGCACAGATGCGTCTCTTTCGCAAGTTATCCGCCGATTTTTTTTTTAGTGGCTAAGAAGTCTCATCGTGTAGGCCCGCTCGAAGTCTTCCGTAATTATCGATCGATTTTACTCCTCCGTTCACTCGGACGTCATCAAAAGTCCCAGTTTGACTTGAACGTCCTTGTAATTATGAGGCATATAATTAAAATGATTTGACGGAGCCTTTTGTGATGATTAAGGCTTCTTAGCTACCAAACAAAGGGCTCAATGGAATCGTTCCTGATAATAAAGTGTGTGTTTTGTTAGATTGCTTCATTCACCTGAATTGCGCTCTGCTTCTGGCTTATTTGTCGTGACGTCCAATCAGGTGCTGATCATTCTTTGTTTGTCACTAAAATCCATTTAATTAGATTTTCCACGTGTGCATTACGTCTCCATTCAGCCATGAGAAATGGACGTTAGAGAAGTGCAGGCTGTGCTTTGGTCCTCAGCGTGTCTTTATCACGACCCTCAATACTGTGTGCTCCACCGTGTAGAAAGAGGAAAAATGTGCCTTACTGAAATGATCTCGAGTGCCCTCCTGTTTGTTTGTTTTTTTTTCACCCTTCCTGTTTTCTGGGTAAGAGGTTCAAAATAAGACACTTTCGCTTTGCGCACTTGCATATTTACCGTTTTAGTGCTGATTAGGGAATTAAACAATGCAGTGAAAAGATCTGATCAAAGTGATATAACTGGCACGTGTATTTAATGAATGCATATTTTTCCAATCTTTTTTTTTTTGTTTGTTTGTTTGTTTGTTTTTGAGCTAATAATACATTTTAAAATGATGATGATTATTTACAGATTAAAAGAAAGAAGAGAAACAAATCTGCGTATGCATTTTATTAGGCCAAAGGGGAAACACCCGAGACTCAGAGCAGACAGATACGTATACAAATACAGACAAATACATAAAGCAATAGTCTTAATGACTCATATACAGTCAGGGTAAGTATTTCTATATTGTTTAAGATAACTACTCTAACCTCACGGCGGATTATTATAACCTTGTGACAATTTATAGTCAAAGCTACTGCACTATTTCAGTAGGAAATCTTCTTTTAGTTCCTTTTAACTGCATTCAGCTCAGTTCTTCACATCTCCGCACTTGGCTCCGTGGACATGAGGGATTGGACGATTGTGGTTGTGTTTACTTCTCCATGAGAATCCCAGATGCTTCACCTTTGGCCTAATTTACATCAACAACAACTTATTATTATTATTATTATTATTATTATTATTCATTTTATTATTTTAATACTGTAAGCTGTAATTGTTGGATTGTATCATTTTAAATGTATAATCTTATCCCTAGCATGTTTAAAATGATGCAGATTTATGAAACACCAAAACTGGTGTTTCAATTTTTCAGACATTTTATTTCCAGCTTCTAAGCTCTTTAAGTGTTCAGTCTTGTAAAAAGCCTCTATATACATTTTACTTGTATACACTTAGGCACTGGCACTGTATTCAGGTATTAATCTGTTTCTTTCTTTAAAAAAGAAAAGAAAAGAAAAAAGACAGACAGACAGACGGAAAATAACAATATTATATTTATTATTATAACAATAATAATAATAACAATAATAATAATATAAGACATTGACCTCAATTCCATCAGCAGCGGACTTTGTCCCATCCCTTTTATTTAACTTTGCTCTCTAGCTACGCGAGCTACGCGAGCTACGCGGTCTGAAAGACGGGATGCAGGTGGCATTACAGGACCCAGGACCCTTATCAGATCATCACACAGAGGCGAACAACAGCGGTGCGATTGTGCTCAGAACAAATCCATTAGCGTTCCGCAATACAATGTGCCCCCCCCCCCCCCCCCCCCCCCCCCCCCACCCCCATGTCCCGTTCATAGTTCTTATAAATCTTTTTTGGAACTTCCTCTTCGCGTCGCTAAAAAACGTCTTATAGGAGCGGCAGAGGAAATAATCAGCGAACGAAGGTGTGTTGTTGCCCCTGTTTCTTTCCTCCGCTTCACTCTCAGAATGAGGACTCGCTCTGATGGGTCATAGTTCCCTTGACCAGATGTGCCAGATTTACGGGAAGACCCTTGTCACTAAAATAGTGGGGCTGACAAGTTTCTGCCCTGGTTCGTAGTCCCCCCACCTCTCTTCTTTCTCCTCCATTCGTTCAGTTCTTCCATCGCGCTCCTGTGCTGTGTACGAGTAGCCACCGCACACCGTTCCACCACGCTGCCTTCTTTTCTTTTCTTTTTTTTTTTTTTTGTTGTTTCTTTTTTCTTTTCTGTCTCGAGTCGGCTATGTGTCGGTGACGCACTTCCTTCCACTGTAGCAGGAACTCGAGGGCCTTTGTAACATTCACACTTTCTCAAAAACCACAGTTCCTTCAGCGTGTTACGTTCTTACGATTACAGTGGCAAAGACAACACCACTGGTGTCTTTTCTAGTTTAGATCAGTATTTCCTCTCAGTGATTTTTTTTTAGCGGAGAAGGTAAATAAAGAGCACGGCTGTTTACTGACATGCCGTCAAAGTGGAAACAGTGCACTCGATCGGCTCACCCCAGCTGAAACCCGTCCGTTCGGTGGGCAAATGAGGCCGTGACCCAACTTTGAGTTGCGACTTCCATGACAACATCGAGTCACTGGAGAAAGGCCGCTGTGTCGGCCCGCGTCTGCAAACAAACAAGCAAACAAGTTCTGTTGTTAAGCTGCCGGTTTGGGCTTTTCACTGGACACACAGCTGCTGTTCTTTGTCCTGAGTTTGTGCTAACGTGGCCTTTCTTATACACAATGCTAATGATAAATTACACAATTTTAAGCCATGATGCATAAATTATCAGTGTAATGATAATGTAATCACTTTTTTTTTTATTTTTTTTTTTACACAATATATACCTTAGAATGGATTATTTTAAAGTACCTTCAGAACTGAGAAATTTAAGTTATTTCTTAGGTCACATATACCGTATTTCTATTGTTTGAAAGTTTACCATGATGGAAAAAAAACGTCAGGATTCACATTCCATGGCTGTTCATCAGAACCTAATAGACTGTTTGTTTGTTTGTTTGTTTGTTTGTTTGTTTGTTTGTTTGTTTGTTTGTGGTTTTTGTAACAAACCAATGAAAGTATTCTAACTTAGGTTTTCAGGACGGTGGTTTTTCAGTAACATGACAAGATGAGTGTGTGCGTGTGTGTGTGTGCGTGTGTGTAATTATATGGAAAGAAACAGGCTTTTGAAGGACCAACTGATTTAAAACTAGTTATAGTTATTATAACACGAGTGATAGGGAAGTTATTAATGGATATAATGATAATAATAAAAAATTCTGCCTATCTTTGGAAGTGTGTCCGGAGCGGAGTCCCACTATGGCGTGTGTGTTCAAGTGGTTTTGGCCGGGATGTCATGAGAAAACATAATAATAAATTACATTTACAGTGTTTAGCAGACACCCTTATCCAGAGCAGCGTACATTTGTCTCACTACGCATATGAGCAGCTGAGGGATAAGGGCCTGTCTCAAGGGTTTGAACCGGTAACCTTCTGAGCAATCGTCCAACATTTTAACCACTGAGCCACTCCTGCAACCTATCCAGTCCGGAGGAAAATGAAGAACTGAACAGTTAACATACAAAATTAAACCGAATAACCAAGTGTGTTCGAGTCAAATCAGGACATGTGATGAAAGTGATGAAAACTCCTTCTGAGAGAACTTTCCACCCTGATGGTGTCCAAGCACTAGTGAGACACTGGGATAAGTGCATCAGGGAGTGTTTACTCTCAGGACTGCGTTCTGTTATTCTGTACAATCAAAAGCCCCGCCCCTCATATTTTTATAAGGATGACGAGAGGAATAAAGCACAATGAGGTAAAATAATCAGCGGCAGGGTGGTGCGGCACAATCTGTGGTTACTAATATCATTTTACATGATCACATATTTGAACCTCTAACAGCATTTTTATTCTCTCTTCCTGATGACCTACACCGTACGATCAGCAGGTGAACCGCTTGTGTTCAACTTTCCGAAACGTGTAATCAGTGAAAATGTTGCTTCGTGAATCTCTCCCTGGAGTCTCATATTCTCCTGGAATGTTCACATTCTGTCTCTCTGCTGTTTGGCATCAGTCTCACTGGGTTACCTTGGAAACCTGCAAATAAAATACAAAGCGATATTTGAGATGCTAATCTATATCAGCTGTCATTATGCCACTCTGTGATCTGCCAGGCATCTGTGGCCTCGAGACGGAGACGGTCAGCTCTGCCAGATGCACTTGATGTGGACGGTGCTGGATTCTGGAAAAATCCCAAATAGCTAAAAAGTCACTGTAGAAATTAGGTGATGTTCAGATGTAACTAGAAAAAAAAAAACAATTGATGCATAAGACAAAATCATTCTGCAACCATTTGTGCTTCCGTTGCCTTTCTGGTCCGCGTGCATGTGCGCAGCGTTCATGCCTGTCTGTGCGTATACTGTAAACATAAATGGTTTATCAGATTAACATCCAGGAATACGTCTGATCATATCCGTCCTGTTGAGTTAATCCGTTAATCATCACTACAGAAGCAGTGGAAACGATGTGAATATTTATCAGGGACTCAAAACATCATGCCAGGCCTTTTACATTTTGGTTTCTCGACAAAACACTTGAAAAACACCAAACCAACATTCTTGTAAGAATTTAATCCTACCTGAACCACATGACTAAATAAATAAATAAATAAACGTTGTAAATAAATGATGCGATGATGCAGCTGGCGATCGATCGAGTCATAACTGATTAAAATCGTGCTGAATTCCGATTCACAGTGAAATGATCTTGTTTTGCAAACATTTACGCGCCTTGCCTTGTTGACTCACGCGTGTCTAAGCACACAGTCTCAGACTATGATTACAGGATCATGTCCACTAAAGCTGATCTATTTACAGCAGCTCCCCGTTTTGGTTTGTTTTCTGTTGTTGTTGTTGTTGTTGTTGTTATTCTGATTCCTTAATTGAAGAGAATTTTCAACTGTATGTGTGTCATTACCAAACCTCGATTGTTAAATTCCTCTGGGCAATCGGTCCCCTCCAGACCTCCAGACCTCCAGACTTCGATCAGGGTGATGAGATTGAAACCCGATAACTGTCCTTCACTGTTCTTAAGAATCAATGCAGCCTGATATGCCGTGTCTTAGATCAGTCATGATTATAATTAGAAAGGTTTTTTTTTTTTTTTTTGCCCTCCCAATTACCCTGATGTGCTGATTTACCCTAAAATAGCTAGCATTAAAATTGAATAACAGTACAAATGACATTCATCTTTATCATCTCATCTCTCTTCCGGTGCTACCTTGAGCCACTGCGAGCTATGAGTGTATGGGTGGAAATGAGATTGAAAAATGGAAATGAGTGTTCATTTTGTGCGTGCGTGTGTGTGTGTGTCTATACTACATGGCTAACTATGCAAACTCCCTAAAATCTAATTCAAACTGTATTTGTCACATACACAATTATTCACAGTAAGATACCCAATGAAATGATTATACGACTCTCCGTGACCTAAAATTGAAAAAGTACCCTACAAATGTAACTATGACACCAAAAAGTCAAATTAAACTAAGGACTGAATTTGCAATAAAACCAAAAAAAGGAAATTAAGTTAGTTTAATAAAAATTAATTTATAATAAAATTATATAAAAAATAATACAATGCAATTAAAAAGGAAATGTAATTACATAGGAACAGAATTTTATAAATGAAAATGTAAACCGTGAAGTGTGTGTGTGTGTGTGTATATATATATATATATATATATATATATATATTATAAATATATATAAACAAAAGCAAGCAAAACAAAAATTGGAACAGGACCCTCAGTTCACGCAGAAGATTTTGTTCAGTCATGAGGCAAACTTTTATGTGAATGGTGAAGTTAACAAACAAAACCACCGCTATTAGTCTGACACTAACCCACATTGGATAGATCCCTCCAAGACTGTTGGAACAAAAAAAGTGATGGTATGGTGTGGTATATGGGGTACAAAGATAGTGGGGCCATTCTTCATCAATGGAAACCTCAAGGCCACTGGATATTTGAAATTGCTACATGATGATGTGTTTCCCTCTTTATGCACTGAAGCTGGCACGTTCCCTGAGTTTTTCCAGCAAGTTGGTGCACCACCACATTATGGGTGTCGGGCCCGAGCATTCCTAGATGAACAGTTTCCTGAAAAGTGGATTGGTCGTCGTGGGCCAGTTGAATGGCCCCCAAGGTCTCCCGATCTGACCCCCTTAGACTTTTTTATCTTTGGGGTCATCTGAAGGCAATTGTCTATGGTGTGAAGATACGAGATGTGCAGCACCTGAAACTACGGATACTGGAAGCCTGTGCTGGCATTTCTCCTGCGGTGTTGCTATCAGTGTGTGAAGAGTGGGAGAAGAGGGTTGCATTGACAATCCATCACAATGGGCAGCACATTCAACACATTTTATAAGTGGTCAGAAACTTGTAAATAACTCATGAAAGAAAAAAAGTTACGTTAAAACCAAACACACCATTGTTTTTCTTGTGAAATTCCCAATAAGTTTGATGTGTCACATGACCCTCTTCCTATTGAAAAAACAAATGTTGGATCCAAGATGGCCGACTTCCAAATGGCCACCATGGTCACCACCCATCTTGAAAAGTTTGCCCCCTCACATATACTAATGTGCCACAAACAGGATGTTAATATCACCAACCATTCCCATTTTATTAAGGTGTATCCATATAAATGGCCCACCCTGTATATATATATATATATATATATATATATATATATATATATATATATATATATATATATATATATTTTTTTTTTTTTTTTATTATAGAAATGTAAAAATATACTGTGTGGATGAAACACTGAATGAGAAATTATTATTTTGTATGGGTGTAGCATTAAAATTTCCTGTCACTAGCTCTAAGGGATCCAAACACGACACTGCCTTTGTGCGGGCTATGAAGACATGGTTTGAAAAACATTCGAAATGAACTGGAATGCTGGCCAAGCACAACTTCCTCCTATCAGTACCTCACTGACACTCCTGAACGAGTGTGAATCCAAAATCTAGTAGAAAGCCTTTTCAGAAGACTGGAGGTCATTTAAAAAAAAATAAATAAATAAAAAACAGGTTTGCATTTGGAATGGGTGGTTTAACAAGCACATGGTTGTGATGGTGAGGATGTCCACAAACTTTTGACCATACCGTTTCTCTATCTATCTACGATAAGGGTTCAGTAGAAGATGGTCTTGTGTTCTGAGTATGGCTCACTTGTCATAAGCATCCTTTGATATCATATCTAAAATCCTTTGAATTAGATTTTCCACATGTGCACTAAGTCTTCATTCAGCTATAAGAAATGGACATTAGAGACGTCCAAACTATCTATCTATAATATTTACATATTATATATATTTATATAATATTCTTTTACTTATTTATTTAAATGTAATTCCGCTTCAACTATACACATGATGTCGTTTAACTTTGTTCTCATGAATAAGAAAAATGTGCCTTTATAAGAATAAACAAAGATATCCATCAGTTAAAGTTTCGAGATATCTTCTTTAAGCAGTGAGGGATTATTTATAGCTTTCCATGGCATTGTGGTTCCCATAAATAGGTCATTAAAACCGTGTCTGTATGATACTTCAAGTTGTTAGAGTATATGATTAACATACATCTGCATTTACATATTAGATTTTCTTCCAGAACTAAGTTGATTTTTATTTATTTCTTTATTTCTTTATAATTTTAAGTTTATTGGGAATCACATATGTTACTGATACAATTATACATAGATAACTACTTTCATGTGTGTATGTATGTATGTAAATAAGTATATATATATATATATAAAAATTTAATTTACTTAACAAATTGCGGTGCATTTACTTATAAAATGAGCAATGAGAAGTTTTTTATTTATTTTTTGTAATTGAAAGTTCATAAGGGATGTCATATATTAATTATATAATATAATTATAATCAACAATAAAGTGTGTGTGTGTATATATATATATAATGAACAGTAAATACATTAGATTTATTTTTTACTTCTTTTTTACACTTTATTTATATAAAATACATAGACAATTATAGACAATTAATGATACAGTACAAAAAAAATTCCTTTGCAATTTTACCTTATGTGTGTGTGTATATATATATATATATGAGATATGAGAGAGAGAGAGAGAGAAAGAGAGAATTTATTTTACATACAGTAAAGCACAACAGGAAGTATACAATAAAGATAAAAATAAACCTTATTATTGCATAAAATTTCTGGGAAACATACCGTTTCCATTGCACTGAGTAGATCTGAAAGAAAACCTGAAGCAGTTGAGAGTAATTCCTATCCTGCGCTGCTGGAGATTTTGCTGTGGACCTGACCTGAGATCAGTCAGAGAGAGAGAGAGAGAGAGAGAGAGAGAGAGAGAGGGGAGGGAATCCCTGACGCTCCTTCACCAAGGAAACCCGAACCGCGTCTGCGCTGACGCAACTGCCCATTTTTGGAAACGTACGTCAATGGCCGGGCGCTACCATCTCCGTGTCCGCGGGGGGGGGTACGTGAGCGCTGACGCCGCACAGACGCGCTTTTAAAATCTCAAATAAATAAAACAAATCCAACGCGTCCTCTACACGGCGCCTCTTCGACACTCTTCTCACACAGCTCACAATTAAATCGTCGTCACGCGCCCTCGGCGCGCGCACCAGCGCCGCGCGCCCCCCGTCGCAGAGCGCGCGTGGTCCGCGCCAGGTTGGCGTTGATAAACGCTCGCGAACGCACTATAGTGCCATTAAAGTGAGTCATCCTTCAGCAAAACTCAGAAGAAGAAGAAAAAAAAAAAAGGAAAAAAAAAAAAAAAAACCCCGCACCGAGCAGAAGGCAGTGCTGTGAGTCACGGGTAGGGACGGAACAGGACCGAGGCGCGCAGCAGCACTGAGCTCATTCCACAAAGTAGGTGCACAAGAGACATTTACCTTCTTTCTTTTTTTTCTCGCAAACTTTTATTGGTTCAGTGCCTTTAAAACCTGGAACAAAACCTGCGTACTGGACTAAAACAAAATGCAAAGCCTCTAATAAGACCTGATTTTAAATCACTCCTACGATCTGGATGCTTTTTTCCCCCCCTTTTAAAGCTACTTATGATAATAATTTGGATATTTATCTAACTTTTTAATTAATTAAGCACTCTTAAGCTTTTTTCTTGCTTGGAAGTGCGGGGGGTTTCTTTTTTTATTCAAAGAAGACACAGACTCAGTATCGGATCTTACTCTGAACCTGTGAAACTTTTTCGCCTTTTGAATTAATTTTTATTATTATTATTATTATTATTATTTTATTGTCCCTCTGGATAATGTACCAGGAGTACTGCAGCAGCAGCAGCGGCGCGTCCCCGGTGAGACTGGACTCGTTCACGAGCGGAACAGGCGGCAGTCCGATCTCAGCCTCCGGATACCAGGTACAGTCTGATCTTACTTCATCTCGGGATATATTAACGCTCATAGACAGGCAATTAAGCGCTCTTCTCTAGAACATAAATCACCGGGACTAGTTCAAGACGGTTTCATCTTATTTAATAATAATAATAATAATAATAATAATAATAATAATAATAATAAATCATAATAATCATCATTATAACACGCTTTAGATTCATGCCAAGACTTAATCGCCACCAAAACCATTGATCATAATAGTGACTCGGGTTGACTAATAGTATTGGCACCCCGCATCAGGGTAGCTGCTATCAAGTATACAGTGTGTGTGTGTGTGTTAACCTTGACATGACGTTAGTGACCGACCCACATCCTGATCTCCAGCAATCACAATGCAACTCGCCTAATAACGAAACTCAACCAGGCTACACACGCGCGCGCACATACACACACACAGTGACCACAGAAATGAGCCTATCCTAAAAACGGAATTGAACTCTGACACTCCGAATTCACACATCTGTCAGAAACCGCAAACTCTCTCTCTGACGCACTTATTAACCTTTAGCATAAATATGTGGGAATAATAATAATAATAATAATAATAATAATAATAACAACTGTACCCTTATTAAAATGTATATTTTAATGCGACGCTTATATTAATATTCGAATTCAGATTTTTTTTTTAATCTTAAAAAACAATAATAGTAAAATTAAAATAAAAAGTTTTTTCCTCTCGAAAAAAAAAAGACGCTCCTCTGCGCACTGGGACACAATCAACAGGTTGCGCTCGGAACTCATCACTTAGAACTGGATATACAGTATAATAAACCGGGGTATAAATCAGCAGCGTTAAAGCTGCGCGTAAAATAAATCTGCTCCATGAATCTAATCCACATTGACACATCAGCACGCCTTTTCCACGGAGATCAAACCCCCGCAGAACCTCAGACCTGCAGAGCTGCAGCTGTGTTTCTCACCGACTCGAGGTTTTCACACCCCGTCCGAATGTTTCAGCAAGTTGGAGACGAATTGAAACCTGGATCACTTTCACATCTGCGCCAAATACCGTTTGGTAGTTGACGCGCGCGCGCGCGCGTGTGTGTGTTCGTGCGTGTACCCATGCGCGCTCTCCCGGTTTGCTTCGCGTGAGACGCGGCACGGCGCAAAAACGCCAAACAAGGAAACAAACATCAGGGACTCGACCAGGCGAACTGGTTGCGTGCGTGCGTGTGTGTGTGTGTGTGTATGCGCGCGCTCTGGCTCCGAGTCCTTGATGTCATAGCGTGGTGCGTTTTTTTTTTTTCCCCCTCCTGTTAAAAAACAACATAATTAGCAGAATGTCGTGTTAGCGCTGACCAGTGTGTGTGTGTGTGTGTGTGTGTGTGTTAGTTTGGTGTGTTGTGCGCGGTTTGGGACGCGGCCATTGGCTGGGAGTCAAGTCCATCTTTTTACGCGTTTCCAGAAATGACGCGCTCCAGCCCAAGCCCACTTTCCGTAAATGCAGCCTGTCTGAATACCTTTCCGCTACAAACGCTTCTGGGATGTGTGTGTGTGTGTGTGTGTGTGTGAGGAAGTCCTCGCATGTGTCCAGGCTCTGCGGATGGGAAGTGCTTAGGGACGGGTCGGTCCGGGTATTATGGAGCGCTCGAGTGCTTATCGGAATCGGCTGTAGAGTAGTCCAGACACACCGCATGCAGGGAGGGTGCGTGTGTGTGTGTGTGTGCGTGTGTGTGTGTGCTCACACACTTCAGCATAAAGCATGGTTCTCTGTCTTGCAGTTGTTCTGTATGATCATATAGAGAATAAAGTTACCTTGATAATTGCCACGTGAATGTGTGTATATATATATATATATTGCAATAATATGAATATTATTTTTTGCTTATATATTGTATATATATATTCTCATATACTGTATATGTATATAATGTTTTTTGTTATTACACACACACACACAATATATATATATAAGCAAAAATAACATTTTGTACTATAATGTACTATATATTACTATATGATATATTATATAAGCAAAAAATAATATTCATACTATTATCAATATAAGAATGTACAGTATAATGTTTAATGTAATGTGTAATGTATGCATATTGCAATAGTTTGAATATTATTTCTATAGTTCCCTTAGTTTTTCTTTTCTTCTATGAATGTAGATCTGTGTCTTGGATAAAGACTACAGACATCTCATTATTTATTGACCTAACCACTCGAGAACACGTTAGCCGTATAATATAACTTCCACACCGGAAGTAGGATGTGACGAGGAGAACGGGAACGGTGCACTTCTAAATATAATGGACTTCCCGATTTACTGGAATAAACATTCTACTCGGCCATAGCGTGACTCAGCTCTAGATAAGGAGCCACGGCACCTTTCGTCTGCACATCATTCTGACCGACTTAATGAGACTACAGAGACTACAGCTGTTACATTGTTTTTATCTTTTTAGGGAAAATTGAAAACATCTGTTCGTTCTCCTGCTCGGTGTTTCATTCATCAAACAGAATCGGGGTCGAAAAAACTAGTTCATTTTTTTTTAATGAGATGATTTTTTACCAAGTGAACATTTTGTCGGTGATCAGATTACTCTGGAAACTTCTGAAGCTGTGTAACATTACTGTATCTCGGATAAACACACACACGACATGTTTTTTTTTATTTTTTTTTATGCAACTCCATTTGTGTAGCAGATCAGAATTGATTTCAATCATATTCATGCAAAGCAAAAAGTTACAGGAGAAATCTTAGGAAAATATCTGTCACAAGTTGGTTATTCTACTATTTCTGCAATAGTATGGCTCCAGTCATCATTTCCCCCCCCAAAAAAAATGATGTAATTTTTTGGACATTCAGTATATTTGGACATCTTTAAAGGACACGGTTCGGTCCTAGAGTCGTTGGCGCCACCATCACACCAGCTGCACTACGACTACAAAACAGTCAAAATCTACGAGTACAAAAGCGCCACTGTTTTGCTGTCAGTGTAGACCGATGATAAAAAAAAGATGTATTTCATTTCCTAACGATTCTGCACCGTCTTGTAAAACGCATTCCACCAATCTGTCGTATCTATACTGTACACTGATGACTCTTGTTGCCCGATACGTCACTGAGGTCATTATAACTCTAATAGACCACTGCGGAAATAGTATGGGATTTCCCATAATTCACACAGCGCGTCACTAGTAAGGGAAACACGGTCAGTGGTGTTGCACCATGTGGTGATTCATTACATCGCAATGACTACAGTGCATGAAACAGATAAAGGGTTCATGAACTGAAATGAGTCATCACAAAATTCATAAATAAATGATATAGAAATGCATATGGCTAGACGAGGACTAAGCTCTTTATGATGAATCTCTGTTTTCATCAGATTTCTTTTTTCCTTTTCAGAAGTACAGAGTTGACATGCCTGGCTCGAGCAGTGCCTTTATTCCAACCATTAATGCCATAACCACCAGCCAGGACTTGCAGTGGATGGTTCAGCCCACAGTCATCACATCCATGTCTAACCCCTACTCGCGCTCTCACCCGTACGGCCTCTCAGTGCCCAGCGGTCCCGGCCTCCTCGGTCACACAGCCCTCACACGCCCTGGGGTCATCCGCTCCATTGGAGATGCCCGAGGACGACGCAAGAGAGATGAACAGGTCTGTTGCTCATGCACAGAACAGAGCATATTTCAGTGTATTATGTGCAGTGTGTAGCACGTATTATGATGCATGATAAATAGATGTCAGAAACCGATTGTGTGTCTACGTGAGAGCTCATCGCCTGTGCTGTGAATACAGTTAACACCAGAAGAAGAGGAGAAAAGAAGAGTGAGGCGAGAAAGGAACAAGCTGGCTGCTGCTAAGTGCCGCAACCGTAGGAGAGAGCTGACCGAAATGCTGCAGGGGGTGAGTTCATGCACGAGTCTGTCAATCATTCACCATGTACAGTAAAAGAGAGGGACAAAAGAATGGTTTCGGTGCCTGCACAGTGTCAGAACCCTGCCACACCTTGACCCCATCTGGTCTTCTTCAGCTTGTTGGCTGGGTTAAGCAAAGACATCATGTAGCTGCACCGAGCATGTTTAGGTAATCTTTCCAGGCTGTCAGAAGCCGGAGACGGCTATAAAGCTTGTGTGGCCGTTATGCCTTTAAACCACGTGTTGTCTGGTAGAACATGGGAATGTCCCCTCTTCACAGAAAGTACAATCTGTGATTGAACTAATTATCCCGACAAGGCCATCTCTCAGCTGTCACGAAAGAGGAATGTGCTGCAAGGGGGCGAGAACCACCGTCTGATACCGCCTGAAGAGGAAACCGCACGAGCCATTAGACCCTACACACTGCTATCTTTATCCTCCCCAAAGCTCACCAAATAAGGAACGATCACAATTCTTTGATCTCCCGGGCCCTGTGTCTTTCGTTTGTAATTGCGGTGGCTACTTTGCTTTTAGCTTCCTTCTTCCTCATACCGATGGCATGAAGTCAAGGCACTCAGACAGAAGACAATGCAATATCATCGTCTAGCCGCCCCGTCTGACTTGGCTTAACCCCCCCCCAGGCAGACTGTTGAAGCATACTGTGTGCACTAAATCCAATAAGTTTTAAAGCTACTGATTTAGAGCGCACACTTGGGTTGTATACCAGTAAATGACTTTTTCGTGGGCGTGTCACCAGCAACAACAAACAATGGTTCGTTTGTTTAAAACTGTGTCAGAGATCCTCATAAAGTTCTTAAAGCTCCATGAGTCGATATAAAGACAAAGGCTTTTTTTTTTTTTTTTTTTACAAAGTACATGTGGCACGAGTGCTCTGTTTCAAGAGTACTTTCTCAACAAAATTAAAATATCTCAGCAAATTGTTTTACTGAGTGCCATGTTCTCATTTTCTCCTAAAATGTGTCGTATAATGTTTATTATCACAATACCTGGAAGTTCGGATGTGATTTCTGACCAGGTTTCATGGGTTTCATCTTGCTGGTTCTGATTAAAGTTCCAGTTCTCAGTAGCGGTTGTTACTGATTGTAAGGCTGATTAACAGGATGACGTGCTGTTGTGTTTAGTGGTTTCAATAAGGAAGCATCAGGATATTCATTCTGCTCTTTCATAACGTCATACGCACACAAATGGACTTTGCTGTTTTGTTTTTTTTTGTGATGTTGGTTGAAATGAACAGATAGAGCACATGATGGTGTAAGCTAAAGCACCTAGCTTTTTTTATGCTAGTGCCACGAGCTAGCTAAACCGGTTTGAGCAGTGCCAGTGTAAATAATACTCGCAGGGGAGCTGCACCTGATAGACAGGAGGGAAAAAAAAGACTCACTAACATATAAGCTTTCAGACGTGCTGATGGATTTCTAGTTTCTAGACATTGACGTTTGGAACATTTAAGAGACTTTTATTAGGATTTTCTTCTGCTCCAGTGTGCCACAACAAGCGTAGTGGAGATCTATTAATTCTCCCAGAAATTATTTCTAGACTACATTTAACAAGACTGTGGGCTTACTTTATTATTATTATTATTATTATTATTATTATTATTATTATTATTATTATCCCCCTGGAATAGAACCCTATGTTGCCCTTCTTAAACTATTTTTAATGATTATAATTTTTTTTTTTTAATTAATTTTAATGAGAATGAGGTTCTGTCGCCTCGGTGGTGATACATTTTTTTTTTTTTTTAACTAATACACCTTAAGAACCTCATGGTACGCGTCCTTGCTGTGCTTGCATTTTATAACATTTACAGCAAAAGAGTAGAATCCTGTAAAGCCTGCTATTGAATTTTGGTTGCCTTGGAAACTAGTGTTTCACAAAGTGCAAGTATTTTTCAGTTTCTTTCTTCTCTTTTTAACCGATTGTGCTTTTCCTCTATTCAGGAAACCGAGAAGCTGGAGGAGGAAAAGGCAGATTTGCAGAAAGAGATCGAGCTGCTCCAGAAGGAGAAAGACAAGCTGGAGTTCGTGCTCGTGGCCCACAACCCGGTCTGTAAACTTCCTCCGGACGAGCGTCACCAGAGCTCCCTATCTGAGCAGTGCGCCCCTCTGCCGCTGACCACCATGCGTCCCAACCTACCGCCGCGGTCTGCGCTGAACAACCACAGCTCCATCGTGGTGAAGCAGGAGCCCGTGGAGGACGGCGAGGAGCGGGAGCAGGTCAAGAGCCAGCACTCGGTCATCAAGCCCATCTGCCTGGGTGGAGGGATGTACTGCTCAGACGGAGACAGCCTCAACACTCCCGTGGTTGCAGCTTCCACTCCGGTGTCGACTCCCGGCAACCCCACCCTCATCTTCACCTACCCCAACATGCTGGAGCCCGAAAGCCCTTCGCCCTCCTCCGAGTCGTGCTCCAAAGCCCACCGGCGCAGCAGTAGTAGCGGAGATCAATCCTCAGACTCGCTCAACTCACCCACCCTGCTGGCTCTCTGAGAAACACAGCTCAGCGCTCGTTCTTTAGCCCTTTCAGCTCAGCACTCTTAAAACAACAAGTCCCCTACGCGGGACGGACCCGGAACCTCATCTCTACGGAGCCGAGAACTCTCAAGGGCTACCTTGCTCGTCTTATTTAAACACCTCGAAAAGGGAACTGTCTCTTTTTTTTTTCTTCTTTTTTTTTTTTTTTTACTTTCTTTCTTTTTTTTCTTAAAACCATTTTTGCCCACATGCCATTTCAGCTACAAAGAACAACCTGGACTGAAAAACGTAAGAATCAAATGGGGAGAAGGAAAAGAGTTGAGACGTCCGGCCGCAGAATTCCAACCAACAGTCTGGGGCGGAAAAATAAAAGTATTTCCTGTTTGTTCACAAAAGTTCGAGACGTGTGTGTGTGTGTGTGTGTGTGTGTGTGTGTGTGTGTGTGAGAGAATAGTCACATCCCTGTTCGGTACACGGTCTGCGATCGGACACTACAGAATCAAGCACATGTCTTCAAAACCAGCGTGACATTTACATGATTTTGTCTTTTTGTATTTATGATGTGTTCATATTGTCCAGGTGTATATTGTGTCCTGCTGTTTTAAAAACGATGATGTCCCGGGTTCACTGGTTGAGCCTGAAATTCCTGACAGTAAAGAAACAACCGTGTATTATTAAAGGCTGACCTCTTCAACTCGATCTCTACCTGGCATGTTGCAAACCTTTACATTATGAGTTTTTTTTTTTTTTCTCTCTCTATGTATATTAAAACAAAAACACATACACACAAGTTAATGTCAGGGATTTTTCTTGTTGTTGTTGTTGTTGTTGTTGTTGTTTTTGTTGTTGTCTGTGTGAGCGAGTCACACGAGCATTAATGAAAGCAATCAAGTCAGAACACAGGAGTGTGTACCTGAGGACAAACTCTAGCCATATTCGGTTCAGCCTCAAACCCTTTACACGGCAATACTGCTTTTTCTTGGGGCAGACACTGTGGTATTAAAACGGAAACGATGACTTTTATAGTGTACTTTTACGGCTTGATCGGTAAATGTCTTTTTTTTTTTTTTTTTGGTGCGGAGTTGCGCCCGAGACACGACCAAGCCAAACGGGCGCTCGTCCCTCTAACACTGGTTCGGCCTCGACGGTCAGACACGAGACCAGATGCACTATTGTTACTGCACTCTGATTTTAAAAGAAAAGAAAACGGCATTCCTCTTACAGTCGACCTTTAACAGGACAGTGACTGATGCCTGAGTGGAGCGGAACAACGATAATCCCAAAAACACGTTTCATTTCTGGTTGTGAAGAACGAATAATCGATTGCAATATTTCTGAGTAAACTGTTTACTTTAATTAAACATTCCTTTGGAAAAGCAGGCGGGGTGGGGCGGGGCGGGGCGGGGCGGGACAGGGTGGGGTGGGGCGGGGCGGGGCGGGGCCGCGGGGACCTCTCCTGATTGGTCGCGAGACTGAAGAGAACAAAATGTTGACTTGAAGATTTGAAGGATTGTTCTTTGTCACTTATTTATGTCGGGGATTTTCAAGCAAGTGATGTTTTCAAGTGTTTTGAAGTGGGAGGTTAATGTGGAAATCAATACAATACCAAAAAAAAAAAAAGGGAGAAAGGGAGAGATAATGAAATAAAGTGTGTAAAGACTGTGAGTTGTATCCAGTCTGCCTGTGAGTCCTTAAACTATATAGATCAAGCCATCTTTCAGCCCTCTGTACATGTCCTGCTTTCCGACCAATAGTTTCTCTTTTGTAATTGCTTTAACTGTTTTATAGACAGAAAAACAATGACAAAAAAACAGCAATATGTATGTCAGTGTTTGTTCCTTTGATTATTTAAATGGATTATTATTATAAATAATAATAAAAGATGCAAATGGTATTCTCGATAGTTGTATTTTTCTTGTCCATGCATTTTTTTTTTCTTTTTTTTTTTTTTCGGATTATGTTGGTGGGATTATCTCATGCTTGTTGGAGTTCTTCTTCTTCTTCTTCTTCTTCTTCTTTTAAATCGGTCTGTATTTGGATGAATGCACCTCTCTCATCCATCACATCCTAAGTAGGCAATAACACTCCACCGTTTATTTTTATTTTTTTTTATTTAAATAAACACACTCATATGCAAATGTGCACTACTTAACACGGCGACGCATTGGCAGTATTGCGCAGTGCGTCACGAGGAAATATTTGAACAAACAAACAAAAAAGATTTTTATGATCTTTATCGTTTCGCTTTTCAAATCAATTCGAGTGGGGTTTTTTTTTTTGCGCGTAGATTTGATGCGAGGATAGAAATTTACTTTAGGTTCGACCCGTAACCATGGGCGGACCCGAACCGGTGGGCAAGGTGCATTCAATACCTGCTATTATATCATATTTTTTATGAATATGAGTGGATGACTCAGTATTTCACCTGATGAAATGATGTAAAAAAAAAAAAAAAAAATCCTGATTCTTTACTTGGTTCACATGGTGTTAGGAATGTTTGAAACAAAAACAAAACAAAACAAACAAAAAAAATCATTCAAAGGCTTTTGCAGTTGTGTGTGGAGCTGTATGTGTCTGTTGTGAAAAGGTCTTACTTTTAAATAAATATAAAAAAGATAGATTTTTGTCGTGCTTCTTTCCTTTTTCTTTATCTTCGTCACAAACATGACAATATCCATACCATATTTTTCCATCTAATTAGTCGTCGTTGCTCAGAATTGAATCCCATTTTGGTTCAATTATTAAAGCTCATATGAATATTAAGGGGTTAAATCAGGTACAGTCCGTACTGTACGATCGCAGGAGCAAGTAAACACTTTTAGATTTACTCTCAGGAGAACTTCATACTCGTGCTAGAGGTGTTTTTTCCTGTGTAGATGCAGACGCAGCACTAAGGCAGGTTCTGATTTTGTGCCCGTGTGCTTAGGGAGGGAAACCATACACAAACACATACTCGATGTTCGCTGCCCACATCCTTAAACACCCAGTGAACAGAAACTAGTCTAGAATGTAAACATGAACTAAACTTTACTGTCTGCTTTGTTGTGTTTGGTACTGAAGAGAATGTCGGAAATCAGTAAACCTGTATGTAGCTGTGTAGTTAAAGAAAGGAGAAATCTGCTCAATTTGACCACGTAAGTAGGAATGTGTGTTGATCGTTCCCCAGCTGGATTCCAGATGCTCGCCCGAACTGCTCAAAATGGTGCCTGAGCTTTGCCAGCGTCCTTATTGCTGAAAAATACTGATCGGGTCGCAGTCGTGTTCATTTCTAACAAATGTGTGACTCCTCTGTGTGTAAGAAGCAGTAATAACTCACAGTAGTTCAGAAACTCTAACAGCTGGCAAAGATACCCTACCAGCTCGACCAGTTCCGCCAGTGCTCAGGCAGCAAGTAGCCACCGGGATAAACTGGATTTCTCAGCAGGGTTGCCTTTCAAAACATCTTTAAGTAAAGAAAGATTCAAGTAGTGTTAAGTACATGCTCTGGGCACTCACGGGCATGTTTACTCGGACGAGCATTCGACCTTCGGCCTACTTCCTCCCGCGTAGAAGAGTTTTTTTTTTTTTTTTTTTCATTTTTATTAGTCGAAGCACCGTACGCGTGATTACATTACAGTATATTATAATGTTATGCCTGATGATGGTAATATCATGTCTGCTTTGCTACACTGTTCCATTTAGAGACACAAACGTGTCCAGGTGTAGGCATGAAGTGAGTTAGCTATCCTACACTGCCCTCTTGTGGCACTTTAGTAAAATTCATTGTGGTTTCTTTGCAGAACTAAATGACTGTACTCTTTTATTTTATTTGAATTTATTTATTATTACGCTTTTTATACTATTGCGTTTTTTCCTTCTTTTAATTTTTAAATGATTTTTTAAACCTACTCCTGTTATTTTTTTGTGACTTTTGCCACTCAAGCAGATATGAATCTTGGATTCAATGAGAGAATTATTTCTCTCTCTCTCTCTCTCTCTCTGCATGTCTGTAACACAACCTATTATCTAATCCATGCAGGGAATATATTGTAAACCTGATGAGTCCAGACTGAATCTGTTCCAGAGTGATGGGCGTGGTCAGGGTGAGAAGGGAAGCGCATGAAGCGATGCTCCCATCATGCATAGTGTCCACTGTACGAGCCTCTGGAGACGGTGTTATGATCTGGGGTCGCTTCAGTCGCTCAGGTCGAGACTCAGCAACGTTATGTGGAGATAAAATGAAGTCACATGACCACCTGAATGTACTGAATCACCAGCACATCACATCTATGGAGCTTACAAAGTTTATTGATGATTAAAATAATAATTTACTTAAAACAAAATTGTATAACCTGATAAATGCTTCCCAAAATGAATTTGTTAAAAATGATAAAAAAAAATAAATTCATAAGCCTTTTTAATATGCATATTTTTTCACAAATGTTTCCAAATGGTGTGTTTATTCATGTGATTAGTGCTTTGAGGAAGAAGAGATAATTGAAGAGAAGGAGAGCCAAGAAAACAGTAACAGATGCAGCAAAGAAGAAATATAAAGTGGCAGCAAACACTTTTTAAGCAAAGAAGTTTTCACATAGGACAGCAGTTTGAAGTAGATTATGTCCTGCAATATTTCCAGTTTTGTACAATGCTTCAGGTTTTGCATATTTAGAAAGAAAGAAAAAAAAGAGAGTATTATATAATACATGTTAAACCACTTAAAACCAGAGTGATGAAGATCTGTACCGGAAACACAGCACAGTTCAGAGATGATTAAAATATATATATGTACTTATATGGAAGCCTTACCAGTGTGTGTTAACGGGGAGGCTTCAGATATCAAAATGTGTATTTGGGTTTTTGGATATGTCAGGTAGAATGAAAGTCATCATTATTATTATTTTTTTTTATATAATTTTACCACTTCCGGAATATGGGAATTATGTCACAAAAATGTAGAACTCTCACAATGAGCATATTATTATTAATAATAATAATAATAATAATATTATTGGTCACAAAAAAACCTAAAACAACAATAAAAACATGTGATCATGTGTATTTATATAAATGAAAGAAAGGTTTTGTCTGTACATTGGTCAGAACTCACTGTTTCAATGATATCGTTACATTTCTGTCATTGAAGGACCCGGAACCAATTTACCAATGTCAATTTACCAAAAAGATTTGTCTGTGTATGTCTGTCTAGCCAATTTTGTCACATCATCACGCAAAACTGGCAGAATTTTATTCAGCTTTGCCAGTCCTTCAGTACTCAACCTTACAGAATGTAATTTCTTTGTATTAATTGGTTAGACAGAGAGTTCTGACAGACAGACAGACAGACTGACATGTACGTGGGCTTCAACCTGAAATAATAATAATAATAATAATATCACTGATCGTTAAAGCTCATCAGATTATTTTTAGATTTAACCTTTGAACTCTTTCTAAACACCTTTTACCCCTCGATGACGCGTACTAACGCTAGTGTGTGCAATCTTTTTGCCTATGTCACCCATTTATACATTTTTTTGCTCAGTCATGTTTGTATAGGTGGTTAAATGAACTAAACTTCAGTCTAGGTTGTGCTGAAAATAAGGCTATGTCGCTCTAATACTGCACAATCCAGGGCCCTGTATGCGTATATATAAATAAACAGCTAAACAAATAATGGCTAAAATGCTTTGAATCTTTATTGAACTAATATCGCTGTACTTCCTTGTAGTAGGTTTTGTCCCGAAAACAAGTAAACCACATTTCCCATGATGCAGTCTGCCGTCCTGACAGCTGATTGGCTGATCCGAGTCTCGCGCCACTCTCGCTTCCTATTGGCCTCACCGTGTAGTGGGGGCGCTCGCGCGGTGACGCATGCGCGCTAGCTGAGTTGGCGCTGAGACTGCGTGTGTGTGTGTGAGAGAGAGAGAGAGAGAGAGAGAGAGATGGCCCTGTACAGCGGGCAGTGTGGCCGGGTTCTCTCATCCAGCGCTCTGGTTCCTCTGTGGAGACGGACAGCGACCTCCGGAGAGCCGGTGTGTAGACTTTATACCGGGCCGAGTCGGGGAGAACAGCAGTGCGCGTCACCTTACACCAGCGCTAAGCTCACACACCGAGGCGAACAGGTATACACTCATACACAAATGAAGACGCGAAAGTTTAGTTTGTGTTTGTGAATATCAGCTACAACGTCGGCCTTGTTGTGGTAACATGTGGCGCGTGCACCCGCCTGCCTCACGCGCTGTCTTATTTGGGGGTAAACGATTACGTAATACCTAGTGAAGAAACCCGGAAGTGATCCACTCACCATGTACCCTAATCTGCACGGAGTCTCGTGACACCTCAGCCTCGCACAGATCTAAGTGTTCACTAGTCTGTCCACTAATATTCATCCCCATTTAATAATATTAAATGAAGCAGTAATAGCTCAGAGTAATAAGCAGTAATTACTGCTTAAAATTAAAGCACTTTCAAACCGCATGATTTGAAAGGGCAGGCTGTACTGATGTATATAAAAAAAATTAAGTTCTAAATAAATAATAGAGGAGAAGTATTACAATCCAGTAAAAACACACAAAAACCTGGAGAGCATCCGCACCAAGCTGCTGCATGATTGTGCATGTGCAAAAAAAAAAAAACACACGCCTTGATCTGTCCTGATCATGTCCTAATTAGGTCACATGACCTAATCTGCATGTATTTGAGCTGTTGGAGGAAACAGGAATACCTGGAGGGAACGGAAATCAAACCCGGACCCTGAGGGCGCGCGGCGACATCGTTATCCACTACACCACCCTACTGTATATATTTCTATCAGATTTTATGAAAATGCGTTTGTGTCGTGTCACATTTGGAATCCTTTGTGCTCGGTACAGAATTGTTTATATCTGAGGCCGATCGTCCGATCATCGGTTACGGATGACTGATTGAGCAACCGGTTCATCTCTGTTAAAAATATTATAAATGCATTTTAAAAAGTGGATCTTGGAGTCAGTGTTCTGGTACGTGAATCGCCACGCAAGAATTTTTTTCCCCATCTCTAAAAAAAAAAAAAAAATACTGTATCGTGCTTGCAGCATGGACAAGAAAATATGAATTAATCACTAAAAGTTTTAAATATCTGAAAACATTTGACAAGTAAAGATATTTGATTTAATTTCAGTCCAATCAAAAAGCATTCAAACCACCCAAGTTGAGAGTTTCTTGTGACCACTAAGTTTTTAAAATAATAACAATTAAATAATAATAATAATAATAATAATAATAGCTGCCATTTATCTGAATTGATTGGCTTCACTGTACCCAACACAAAAACGTCTCGATTGTGACATGCACACACTGGCTGCAGTTTTCTTGTATTGATCCTTATATGATTTTGCTCGCACATTAATTAAGAAGCAGCAGTGACGTAAGTGCTATTGTTCATCTTGGGGATTTAAAAGCGACGTCCACTAGACGGGCACGTTAAGAAATTAAACCTCTTTGTCAAATTGACCTCTGGCGAAAGATATTACGCTCAAGATATTATTGCTGTCAAGTTTCTGCAAGCCAGCTTATATTTCTTTCAATGTTTAGCTAATCTTACTAGACTAAACTAATCATGTAAGTGTTTCTCTACGCAGAAGATTCTCAGTGAAAGCTGAGACTGTGATTATCTGTAAGTCACAAAATACTTTTATGAAAATGTAAACAGATGTGATTATGCATGTTTCTGATTTATACTTTTTTTTTTTTAATCAAAAAACAAAATCTTACAGCTTGTTTTCCATGTACTGGACCTCAGTTATTATTTAACCCTGTGACTTGTTCAAGGTTAAAGGTTTAGACACAAAACCCCTTGATGTTTTAAACATGGACTAGACACGTCACGCCTCAGCACATAAGTTCATACGTTCATTTTTGTTCTTGCTTTTCTTTCAATGAACAAATGAAAACCCTTGTAGTTTTAACTGATGTAAAAATAGACAGTATACAGTCTCAGTTGTTGCTGTTAAATGACATACAACACTAACACAATGGTCAAAGTGACAGGTGACATGTGGTGTCATAATTCCAATGCATTACAGTGTTTAATTGTGTTTTGGTCTGGTGTCGGTCCTGATTATTATTTATCGTAAAGACATTAGGGAAACACTTTGTCGATTTACCCTACTGTTGTTTTTGTTCTTTCTCTTTGCGTTCAGATATTAACTCTAGCAGACGGTCAGAGGCGGGTTTTAAAGGACATCTCACCGTTTTCAGAATTCCTCACGGACACTTTTGGAAGGAGACATAATTATCTGAGGATTTCTCTTACAGAAAAATGCAACCTCCGCTGTAAGTTAAATCGTGACTTTAAAGAGGGGGGGGGGGGTGTTGACTCAGCTTTATATAAGATTTAAAACAAATGAGTTAGTTTTGAAGTAGAGAACATGCCAGTAATAAACATAGATCATTTTTACAAAAAAAAAACAATGCATTACAGTGTTTAATTGTGTTAAAATTAATGTTGGAATACAGTAAAGCCTTAGTTTGAGTAAATTTTTTTTTTTTCCTATTTAAAAATCTGTATTGGATAAAAACACGACGTGGCATGCTGTTCTAGGAATATAATCAATTTTGGGGTTGTTTGAGATGGCCAGGTGCAAAGTCCTCTTACTCAGAAAGCACAAAGTCCTTGTCCTGAATACTTTTTCATCACTTTTGGGGGAGGTCCCTTTATTGTTTCTTTAATTTGAACTAATTAGGACATAGCAGCGAAATGAAAACACAATATAAGAGATACCTTTATTCGTTTATTAAAGTAAAATTTAATAAATTAAAATGTACAAACATAAAGTAGGGACAGAAAAGTGTATAAATACAAATGGGAAATTAAATTTCACTAGTTAATAAACTAGTTTTAAAAGGTGTTATTGCACAAAGACTTAAGATATTGTAAAATTTAAGATTAATATAATTAAAATGTAATAGTTAAAATGTAATATATTTATTTATACTGCAGGAAACCCTTCAATATACAGTATGTGTGTTTAAATTCTGGTTTAATCACCTGTCACAAGTCTTGACACCAAAGTGAAATTCAGTGTTTTAATGACATCTAATGACATTAAATTCAATTAAATAAATCGGTTTACAATGATCATTTGTACTTCAGAACCGGCTGGTGTCACTCGCTTGGTCTGTGCCTAGGGTTAGGGCTAACCCTAACCCTCGTTTCCTGAAGACCATGTACAGAAAATTTGCCACAGAAGTTCTCAGTTCACTCGAGATTTCCCAAGTTTTAGACATTTTTGGGCAGCGGTGGACGCTCAGGCTTCAGGGAGTAAAAGTCCTGCCATGTGTTTGTTCCAACCAGCTGATTCTGACAAGCACATCTCTGCAGGCAGATAGGAGAGAACGAATGTTGCATGTTACATGTTGTCTTAATATTATTAGACATCACTCGATGATCGCTGCTTGGACCAAAAAAATTGTTATTTAAAAAGTTTAAAGTGCATTAACATGTAGAGGCATTTGGCAAAACCTCTTCTATAAAGTGATTGACATTTTCATTAATTTCATTTCACTACACAGAGGGTTAAAAGAAAAACAACAACATGTTTTTGTACATGTATATCGCACAACTGATTAAACATATATTGTGCAGTAATTCCTATTATTCCTGGATTGATTGATGACACAAATTGATTGCAGAACTAATAAGAATGAATTAAGTTAAGAAATGTGTATTAAGATATTACACAACAGAGAAAAATATATATTGCACCATAAATAAATAAATTACAGTCTGATTAATAGACTTGACCTTTTGTCCAAGCAGTTATTAAAGGTCCACATGTTCTGTTCTGTTCTGTCCCTCAGGTCAGTACTGTATGCCAGAGGAAGGGGTGAAGCTGAGTCCAAAACAACAGCTCTTATCCTCAGATGAAGTGCTGACTCTGGCTCGACTATTTGTGCGAGAGGGCGTGGAGAAGATTCGCCTGACTGGAGGAGAACCCCTCATCCGCCCCGACGTCCTCCATATCGTTGGTAATAATGGTGGTGGCGATGATGGTATTTGGTTATGATAAAGCTCACAGCTTGAATTTTGACATCAAGTAATGTTTCTTTATGGGAACCGTATTGATAAAAGGAGATTCTTTTAGCTGAAGTCATGTCACGGGTGACCTTGTACTGTATATCTTCTCAACGTGACCAAAGTGTTACTCTGCTCAACAGATCAGGTGGTCATAAAAATCAGTGTTTGTGAAAACGTCATAGTTTTGGACTTTTATAGTCACACTTTTATTCCATCCTTTAACTTCTCCTAAACTAATCATGGGAATATGATCAAACCTTCACAGAGCCTTTCCTTTATTAGGAAGTGTAGATGTGCATTAACTAGTCAGTGTTTCTAATAAATGTAATTTGACGATTTTTTTATTTAACAAAAGGGCATGAACTAATTTGCTATACATTTTTCTAATATATCGATTTGAAATATCACATTTTGATCATCTTGTTAACAAGCCCTTTTTTTTTTTTTCCTTTTTCTTCTCTTCTTTCTCTATTTGTCCAGCTGAAATGAGGAAAATGGAGGGTCTGAATACGATCGCTGTAACTACTAATGGTATGAACCTTTCCAGGCTGCTGCCCGGTTTAAAGAAAGCTGGCGTGAACCTGCTCAACATCAGTCTAGACACACTAGTGCCAGCCAAGTTCGAGTTCATCGTTAGACGAAAAGGTAAAGTTGAACTAATTTTGTCTCTCTTGGGCAAAGTGAAGGTGTGATGATTTGTAACCCGTTGTGCGAAGAGATAACAAATGAGGTTATACAGTATATTTATTTATGTCCTATAAAACCAGGCATTATGTAGTATAGTGTGTGTATAGTGTACAAGCAGCCATATAACAGCTGCAGTTAGAGGTGTTAAAAAGAGTTAAATATCTAGACAGGTTTTTTTTTTTTTTTCCTCTCCACAGTATTAGTATACAGTATGGATGGATTCCATAGAGCAGTCTTGTGTCTTAAGGATGGTTGTTTTGTCAGTGTATGTTTAGTAAAATGTATTAGTATATACTGTAAGATAAATTCAAAGCTGCAGTTGTTCCCGTGTGAAGGGTAAATGCCTTAGGATGCAACAGATATGAGGGAGGTGCCAATATTTATTGTTTAGATGTAACTGTTATGATTTTTAATCAATTTGCAAACCACTATTCAGCTCCAGATAAAACATAAAACATACACTTGATCAGCCATAACATTAAAAACCACCTTGGTTTTGGGTTCCGGGGTGGCGCCGCAGGGCCTCGCGGGTGTGGTTCCGCAGGGCCTCGGGGGTGTGTGCTGTGATATCACACATCAGGATGTTCACATGGTTACCTCTGCTTTATTCTCTGCATTCCGAGTAAATAGACACTAGGTAGACAAATGTTGTTGTTTTTCTTCATTTTTTTTCTTGCTGATGTAACAGAGCTTTAAAAAGCCAAATCGAGCAGCAGACTGTTAGAGCACTGGGTGGTGGATCCCTCAGTGTTAGACAGATGGAGCAGTGTGACACAGGAGAAATAACAGCAGTACACAGGAAAACACAGGGAGCATGGATGATAAAGTTTCTTTTACTACTGCATAATATACACAGGGCGATTCACTCGAAAGAGACCCTGAATATTCTGTAATATCTACATATCATATCTCGCTAGCAAGCAATCTGAAGCGAAAAAATACACTATGTGTAAGCGATCGCTTTATTGCTTTATATGTGATGCTGGAAGCGACATGATGTCCAGAAGTCGTACCCATTTTTTAATTTTTTTTCAAACGGCCTCCGGCAGGGGAAGGGATCAGTGATCCCGTCGTTTCTGGGCTCCATCAGAAACACCGTTTATTCCTAAATTCACTTTGTTCGCTTAAACAAATTGGTGACTCAGTAGGTTCGTACTATGAAGACGTGCTGCTCGTTACTGTACACCACCGTTCTGATGAGAGTGAAGGGATACGCCATTAATTGTTGATTGTTGCACGCAGTCTGATTTGGAGGCACCCTGGCATGTCTGAATCCCTGTATACTGAGGAGCACATTGTACCGTATGCAGAATATCCTGGGGCTCTTTCAAATGAATCACCCTGTATATCTATATAAACACACATGATCTTACACTTTTGCAACAGAGGCGTTGTTGTTATCAGATGCATTTTTTCTGATTTAACTTCTTTTTCCTGAGTTTTCTGTATAATGTTCTGTAAACTACAGGATGCGTCATTGCTGCCTGTGTTTCTTTTTTTTTTTTTTCCTCTACAGGTTTCCATAAGGTCATGGAAGGTGTTGATAAGGCCATTGATCTGGGCTACAATCCAGTTAAGGTAATAAATGAATGTGAAATTAAATGTAAATGTCTGTGATGGATGTTTAAATACGAGAAACTTGAACATTAAAACATTTAGACAAAACAGCTGAAGATTAAGGGAGATGATGTATACAGTACAGTCGACCTCCAAAATTAGTTACGTTCCTAGAGTTGTGAAAAACCACAACTTTGAGTTTTGGTCAAAAAATGTCTATTTTTATAGTTTAAACTTTTAAATATGCCCCAAATGTGGTCCCAAAACATGTTAATTTCATTTAAAACTGAGCTTAATACATTATTTATATGGAAATTTAGCTGAATTTACATTAATATTTGTTTTTATTTTTAATATGTGTAAATGATACTGTTCGTAATAGTTTAGCATTAAAATGCATGAACAATTATATAATGCCATTAAAAAAAAAAGACATAAATGAATGCGGATTAAATTAATTATTTTCCTCAAAATTCTGCAAACAATACCTCATAATGACAACGTGAAAGAAGTTTGGTTGAAATCTTTGCAAATTTGTAAAAATAACAAATGAAAGAAATCACATGATCACGTTGTCATTATGGGGTATTGTTTGCAGAATTTTGAGGAACATAATGAAGTTAATTCATTTTGAAATAAGGCTGTAACGTAAAATGTGGAAAAAGTTGAAGCACTGTGAATACCTTCTGGATGTACTGTAAAAATAGACATGTTCAAAAGAAAGTTTTATATTTATAGAGCTCTGGTGGTGTAGCTATTAGAGGAACCTCCAAAAAGGGACAAACCTTTGGAATAAGCACGTGGCATGTGAGCCTTATCATAATGCCTTGAGTAACCTCCAGCCAGGTGTCCAAAGTGTTGACTAACTACTGAGTAACTAGATGTCCGAGTGTTTATTAATCTATACTCGGGTGTGAGATCACAGTTTAACAGGTTTGCTTTGTGTGCAGGTGAACTGCGTGGTGATGAGGGGCCTGAATGAAGACGAGCTCCTGGACTTTGTGACTCTGACCGAGAGAAAGCCTCTGGATGTGCGCTTTATAGAGTACATGCCATTTGATGGTAAACCCCCCTAATTGCTGATCAATACAAAAGCAAATAATGGCTCATAAGTGTGTGTGTGTGTGTGTGTGTGTGTGTGTGTGTGTGTAATATTGAGCAGTAGATATTGCTCAAAGAAATAAAATGAGGTGTTGGTCCAGATTTCTTTAGATTGCCTTTGGTTACAGGCAGAGGTTAGCTGTAACAGACATGTATTTTAGACTTGAATCCTGGATGTTCAGTAAACATTGTGGGACGGCGTATGTAAGGGTATGTACTGTACATGGTGAACACGGTGATATGCATCTGGTTTTTGGCTCCCTCTGCAGGCAATAAGTGGAACTTCAGGAAGATGGTGAGTTATGCAGAGATGCTGGACCGCATTAAGCAGCGATGGCCCAATCTGGAGCCGCTTCCTGGGGACGAGACAGGGACCGCCAAGGTCAGACCTTATTAAATCATTCCAAACTTAACTCATTCGTTATGTGGCGTGTTCATGGGAATCGATTAAGGCAGTATGTGAGCAGCGTCTGGTTATGACTCTTTCCAGTGCTGCAGTTTTTTTTTTTTTTTTTTACCCAAATGTAGTTTGTAGACTTTAGTTCCCTGTGACCCATGACAGGGCATTCACAGTTTGTTTGGTCATGGTTTGATTCTTTGATTGATGTGTGTGTGTGGTCTCAGGCTTTCAGAGTACCAGGATTTCAGGGCCAGCTGGGTTTCATCACCTCCATGTCAGATCATTTCTGTGGCTCCTGCAACCGTCTCCGCATCACAGCCGATGGCAACCTAAAGGTACATCTTCAGTGTGTGCGTGTGTGGTCCTTAAAATCCACCATATTTGCTATTGTTTATCATATTTCAAGGTCTGCAACCTAGGCCTGTGTGTGTTGTAGGTGTGTTTGTTCGGAAATTCCGAGGTGTCTTTGAGAGACTGTCTCCGCTCTGGAGCATCTGATGAGGAACTTCTGCAGATAATAGGAGCTGCAGTAGGACGGAAGAAGAAACAACACGCTGGTACACACATCTACTCAAAAGAAAAACGAAAGCTCTAGATATTATACATAAAGCTTCATCTCTCATCTTCTCTCTGTCCTGGGTTGATGCGTCCTATTAATGTTCTTTCCACTGATTTAAATGAAGCTCGATATCTTCTACAGTTTGAATATGATCTTCCACTCCTGCATGTCTGTGGAATTTATTTTGTCTGTGCTTTATTATAGAACATTCGGTTATTTTGTAGATACAGTTAGTATTTTCCTTCTAAGTGTTTTCGTCTGTTTGTTTTTATCTCTGCAGGCATGTTCAATATCTCTCAGATGAAAAACAGGCCGATGATCCTCATTGGTGGGTGACACAGCTGTACGTAATACATCTTTAAGCAGTTATCACTGATCGTCTTTTGTCAGATTAATCTTATAGTCCAAATGCTATTTAGATAATTAGAGCCGTCATTATATACAGTGTGTATGTATGTGTGTGTATATATATATATATATATAAAAACCTTATAACTTATTTGAAACATTGTCAACTTTATCAAACATTGTGATTGAGACTATGTAGGCTGTAGGAGCTCACGGTTATAGTCCTCATATAGTGAATATGAAGCTGTTTGGAAGAGCGTAAATCAAAATTAATTAATTAAATAAAAAAAAGTATTGGGTGGCATAAAAATGGAATCTTGTGCTATTACGGGCAAAAAAAACATTTGTCCGAGTGAAAGAAACCAACAGAATTTTCACATCGGTGCCGATTTGATTAAAATTGCGATCCTGTAAGTTTCACATTTTTATAAACATCCCGATTCAATATTATGTTTTCCCCCAATTTTGTTACAAATTTAATCCTTTAAAAGTTTAATGGTTAATTAAATTTAGCACATTCCTCATAGCATTAGTTTTCTCACTTAAAAGCCGAGCGCAGTGTTTAAACAATACAAAATAACTTCAAATACAAGAGGTTAACATTTAACTGAGCAGCGCGTATCTGCCATAATCTTAAAATAAGACGCTGCCTATCCGCCATAATTATAGTTCTAAACAAACTACCACACAGGATAAAAATGTGTAAATAGTTCAGAGAGCGCCACCTTTACGATTGAGGCGGTAAAACAAAGTTTCTTTATAAACGCCTCCAAGTCTCAAAACTCAACTCGGCAGTGAGCGCTCGGAGCCCTGCGGCTTCTAACGCAGACACGCGGGGCTTTTGACGTATTAGGGCTTCGACTAATTATCGCTCACTGTGTTTGAGACTGGTATAAGCGTGTGTGATGAGTGGGTCTGAGACGAATTCGCTCACAGAGTTTGGAGAAAAAGATTAGAGGGTTTTAATGCAGACGATTTTTGATAATGTAACTCCATAAAAGTGGGTGTGTATTGCGCCACTCTTATCTGAGGCTGATCAATCAACGGTCACAGCCAATCAAACTGAAAACCAGACCGTTCAGCTCACTGGCCGATCGTTTTCCATTATTTCTTATGGGGAAATCCGCTCCGAGACAGAATGGTGTCCAGGATTCCCGTCATGATTTAAAGGCGCAGAGGCAACATTTCACCATGAGAGTCATTTCCTTAGGCGGGGTTAAAGGTTTTGGTCACATGATGGCAGTGTGGGGAAAGGGGATAAAGATTTAGTCAATTGAATCGCTATGCTTTACATTGTATATTCGTGTCAAAGGAGTAGGAGACTCAATTTGTCTGACTTATGAACAAATCTGACTTATGAACATGCTCCTGAAACTGTATAAATGAATGTAAAAATTTGTAAAAATCATGATTCATAACAAATGTTTTTTTTTTTCTCCATCTCTAAATGAGCTCATCATGTAGCAGTGTCTAAAATGAAAGGATAATTAATATGTGCGTCCAGTAAAAGTGAATTGTTAGAGCAATTAATGTACCAGTGTAACATTTACATTTTATATGTGTACGTATTAAACATCATGTCCTGTAATATGATTGTGTTACTTGCTGAACATTTCCTTTTTGTCTCTCAGCTGAAGTGGGAAGCCGGCTTGTACCCGTGTCGAGAAGTGAGCCGAGGCGAGATCACGTCCATACTTACCGCAGACCTGTGCCAGGCCGAGTATTGCCCCATTTTGAGAACCCGTACTACCTACACCACAGTGGCCAGGCTGATGAAGGCTTAAACAGCAGCACTTTTACCACGAACGCACCAGCTTCTACAATCTCCGGCGTCTCTCACGAGAGCGAGATGCCACCAAATGTTTACCATGTCCATCAGGGAAGGAGGCGGGTTTCCCCTGAGGAATTTTGTAGCAATGCATTTCCCGATTCCGAGTACGCTTCATGTTCTGAAAGACGCACAGGTGAGTTTACGCGGAGGAGACGCGCGCACGGACTTGTCGTCTCTCTCAGGCGGAACACGCCGAGGGACGTCCAGTCTTTCGCCACATCTCTTTTAAGCACTTTAATCCCCAAACACGTAAAGCGGCGCAACGTAAGGGAATGCCACAACCAAAGCGATGCCCGAGGAGGCTTTAGTGCATCATATCACACCCCGACCTCTGACCAGCTGACCCACACCGACGCGCACGGCAGAGCCTCCATGGTGAACGTCGGCGGTAAAGCGGTGACTCGCCGTACTGCCACAGCCAGCGCCCGCGTGCTTCTAGGCTCCAAAGCTTTCAGCCTGGTCCGCGCCAACCAGATCGCTAAGGGTGACGCATTGGCGGTCGCCCAGCTAGCAGGCATCATGGGTGCTAAGCAAACATCCGGTCTCATTCCCCTTTGCCACCCCGTATCCCTCGACCACACCTCCGTCACCGTGGAGCTCCTGGAAGAAGGCCATGTGGCCGTCGTCATGGCGACGTGCCAGGCGACTGGCCGCACCGGAGTGGAGATGGAGGCTCTGACCGCGGCGTCGGTCGCCGCCCTGGCGCTCTATGACATGTGTAAAGCGGTCAGCCGTGACATCGTTATAACCGACATCAGACTTTTGAGTAAGACAGGAGGACAACGGGGCGACTTTCATCACACCAGCTAATATAAACCGCGCACAGATGTAACCATAGACATGATGTAGCCACATCGAGCTGACACACCGACCTGTAACGAAGCTCTTACGAATCTTTATTGTGCCTTTAGAATTCATACACTTTGTAGGGCTGGTGTAGTTTTTTTTTTGTTTTGTTTTGTTTTTTGAGAGCAACCTTTGAAAGTAATGCGTGTTAGCGCTATATAGGGCATTCACTCGTTGGATTAGGATCGTCCAATCAGCAGAAAGATAATGTGATCTAATCAATCGTTTACTTTGTTCATGTTCTGTGCCAATTAATCACTTTCAAGGATCGAATCACTGTTCTGATCTGCCGATTGGTCTACTGACCCTCAGCCTAATGTACATCTGCTTCTCAATAAATTAGAATATCATTGAAAAGTTGATTTATTTCAGTAATTCAGTTCAAAAAGTGAAACAAACAGACTGATACGTTTCATGTGTTTATTTCTCTTAATTTGAATGATTATGGCTAACCCAAAATTCACTCATCAATCTCTCAAAAAATTAGATTACTCAAGAAAAAAAAAAGATATTCAACAAAAATTTGGGACTACTAAAAAGGTGCAAGTCTTAATCATCACAAAAAGAAATAAACACTTGAAATATCAGTCTGTGTATAATGAATCTATATAATGAATTTAACTTTTTGCATTGATTAAATAAATCAACTTTTCGATGATATCCTAATTTATTGAGAAGCACCTGTATAAAGCTATTGGATATTGTCTCAGTTTTTGTTTTACTTTGTATAGAAGGAAAAAAAAAATCCTACCTTTGCCTAAGGCAAACACTTCCCACCTCATCTCGAAGATGCTGGCAAGGGTGGAACAAATCAGGTGTTGTGATGTTCTTGGACTGGGGAAGTTCAGATACGCCGTGCTGTTCAAACCTGTGCCATTAGTTTATTTCCTCTACGTCACACTGCCATCAGAGATGAGCAACCATGATGCAGTAGTCATCAACCCTAATACAGAAGGAACCAGGGTTTCAGGTTTGAGGTTCTTGAATCTACTGGAGTTCTTGTTCTTCAGTTACCAAATCTGCACCTGACATGAACTTAATCTGTCTCAAATCTGGACACAATTATTGGACATAAAGGAGAAGTTAGACCTGACATTCCGGGTCTCAACTATCATGTCAGATTTAAAGCCGGGAAAGCAACTCGTTTTGCCCAGTTCGACTTGGAAGAACTGACTGTGGTTGCTACAAATCAGGCAAACCCACATTTCTATCCCCAGTGTCTCCATCATCCTCATTGAATGCAATGAACAGAAGGAGAAAATTCCCCGTTTACTCAAAGACTGCACCAGGAAAACCAAAGAATGTTAAAGATACCTGTCGATTGTACGTCTAACCGTTATTTCATCTAGACGAGTCTGTGGCAGCTTAAGAAGACCCTTCACACTGATAATTTTTTTTCTTTTTAATACAAGACTAAAGACTTTTCTGAACTGTGTTTCTCTTGCATGTTTCAAGAAAAGTTCCAGCACTTTTTCCAAGCACTTAAAATTCTCATCAGGGAGAAAGACTCTAAGCACGTAGCTATACAGCAGCTTGATTAAATCGTGACGCTCGCTAAACACGTCTGAACCTGTGCAGGCTAGCCGTTTTTAACCGCCGTATTTGTCAAAGTGTTTTAAAACGTAAATTAAGTGTTCACTTTATTTCTGCCAGACAGCTGATGGATTAACAGACACTAACATATTAAAATGTTCATAAAGATACATTTATGTGTTTGATTTGAATGTAGATCGCTGTATGGTTTCAAAATGTATTTTTCTTTTCAGATCGATGCTTTGAATAATCTTAAGAGATGTACCACTGTATTTTTCAATGAACATAATAAAGGTAACTACTTGTGATGTACTTGTGTGTGACAAGTTTGTAGATAGTGGTGAGTGTGTGTGTACATCAGAGGGCAGTGTTGAGCCTTATTCAAGAAATGGTGTGTGTGTGTGTGTGTGTGTGTGTGTGTGTGTTTGGGTACAAATGAGACGTACGTAAGGGAAACAGGTTTATTTAACCCTACAAAAGGCTGCATGGCGAGCAATTAAAAAAAAAAAAAAGCTATTTATACTCAAGAATCTTGACATACAAAGACCACAGTATCGTTACTCATATTTATACTTCTCAGGTAACATTTTTTGCTGTAATGTTGCGTATACATACAAAATATAGCAAACTAAATAAAGCAAATAAATAGACTCAATTTACAGGAAAAAAAAGAAAAAAAAATTGGAACATTCCTTAACATTTTCGGTTTTCCTTTATTTTGCTCCCCTCAACTATCACGGCATACAAAAAGTTTAGAACTATACATCTTTTAAGCTTTTTTTTTTTTTAATTGTTTTTTTTTTTTATCATCAAGTCGGCCTGTTAAAATACTCGCTCTGCACAATATACAACCTGCAGCTGGACAAAACCAAGGGAACGTAACTGGTGTCTTCTTACCTGGGTGTAACGAATCATTTACCCATAATATACATCATCTAAAGCAAATGATCAAAAACTCGTGCACCACTTACGGTTTTCTTTTTACCTAAACGAGTGCATAAAAGGTGAAAAGCAACAATACAAAATATATAAAAGGATACAAAAATGGAGTGATGCACACGGAGGCAGTGGATATCGATGCTCTTTGTTAAGAGTTAGGATAAATTTAAACAAACTACATCCCCTATATATATATATAATATAATATAATATATTCTCATCACCTCATGACTGTTACCAGACCCACACCAGAAACATTTTTTTTAAAGGGTGACTGAACGGCCCTGCCTGTGGTGTCGTGAGCGTGAACCTCACACCGGGGTCGAATCTGCTTTATAGCGGTCAACTAAAAATTAGGACCCAGCCTTTTATATTAGTCACGAAGGGCTGAAATTCATCACCTATGAAAACAAACACAACCACGTCTTCCTTTTTGTCCTCGTTAAAGCTGCATCGTGTCTCGCTTTTTGTTTTTAAATCTAATAACGCGCTAAATGATTGTGTAACTGTTGAAGAAGGGGTAGCAAAAGGCCATGTTTCAAAAAAGTGCATCAAAGCAAGAAGCTACATTTAGTATTTATTGTTCTTTTCTGTCGTGTCTGGCCACTCAATGACCAACTATATATACAAAACTTAAAAAAAAAAAAAAAAAAAACTAATAATAGCTAATACTGATGGTTTTGAATACCTACATGGTATTAGAGTGAAAATGAAGACTGAGCTTTTTCTTTTCTTTTCTTTTCTAATAAACATCCATTCTCAGTTGGCACGATCTCCATCTCCTTCACTGACATCATATTTAATACACATTACCAACGTGAGAGCCGTTCCAAAGTGTCAAAGTGTCTTTTTTTTTTAATGTTTGGCATACTCTGCTTTTTTTTTTTTTTAAAGGAATGACCTCTCAGCATTAAGTTGAAGGAAAAGGAGGGAAAAGCAAACATTTCTGAAGAGCAGTAGACCTTGTAGTATTAGCTTCAGAAACACAGGTTGGTTAACGGAATTATGCTAATATGTTCCACCACGTCACGTCAGGGCGCTCCAACCCACAAAGCTATCTAAACGTGAGCTAATTACTTGGCTCACATGACGTTATCATAATAAGGCGGTGTTGATTAGCTCAGGTCACACGGATCGCTGGACTGTTATTACTTTTGATGTAGAATTAGTAAAGGGGAAACAAAAAAGTGAAGCTTAGCAATCCGGTTAAGGAGGAAACCTGTCCCTCTGAAAAGATTGACGAGAACTCGGTCACCTTTTGGCTTAATGATAAAGTGTCCTGTTGGCACTGAGACCATCATGGCCACAGAACAGATCTTCTGACCACCTTACTTACTGCGGTTCCTCAATGTGACTAGACGTGGAGAAAACGAAACACACACACAAACGGTGCAAACACACAACCCACGTGAGGATGAAACTGAACTCAATTTGGGCTTTTTTCCAACCAGCTAGACAGCACTCCTTCAAATTTCCTCCTATTCCTTCGCACTAAGACGAGTACCACGAAGATAAAAACCATACTTTTTACACCATATCCTCCTGATTTTCACACTTCAATCTTACTTTTGTCCCCAAAAGTACATACTTTGCCGTAACCTTTACCACCATTTGCTTTAATTAAATTATTATTATTATTATTTTTATACACTTCCCCATCCTTTACCCCTTTTATTCTTGGGAGTCGTGTTTCATCGAAAAAGCAACACTTCCCATACGATCATTTACACCTACAACAATTAATATACATAAGAAAAACAATAGAAGCAACAAAACAAAAAATAAAATACTATAAAACGAGGATGGGGGCTGCGTGTAGATCTCGAGCTGGTTGAAGTAACGAGTCAGCTGGTGTGTCTACGGTGGCGCTGTGAACCATCTCGCCCGAACGAACCCATCTTTAGCTTCTGAATTGTCGTCACAACGTGAGAAGTGCACTACTTTGGTGATTTAGATTAACAGGCTTCACTAGTGATGGAGCATCACAGATTTGGAACTTTTTTTGTTTGTTTGTTTTTAAATACATGAAGCAAACACCTATCAAATGAAAAGTATTAGAAGTACAAACTAGAAAAAAACAAAATGATGAATTAAAAAAACGTTTTGAAATTAGCGTGGTTGCTTCTTTTTTTTAAATCGTATAAATAAATATATAAACGCCATTCTACTTGCATTTATTATTATCTACTACAGATTTACTTTCCTGATTTTTGCTTTGGCACCAGGTAATGCCACCACGATCCTTGGAACAACCTTTTTTTTGTTTTTTTTTTGTTGTTTTTTAACTTGCCAATGAGGCGTGCCTGCAGCATCGTCCTTATTTATCTCAGAGCATGTTTTCGGTTCTTCTTGGTATCTTTTCCTAGAAGTGCTGTGCTGCTTTCTTGGCATTTCCGACCCGTCTCCCGTCTCGTCCTTGGGAATGCCATCGGTTCGGGGAGGCACTTGGGTAAAAGGTTTCACAGCCAACACGACTGAGACCACAGTGTCCTGTTTTTCTTAGCTGGCCATCCTGTCGTTAAAGGGTTCACCTCCTTCATACGTCTTCACTTGTCTTTGTATGTTTGAAGTCTTCTGGGGGGGGAAAAAAATTCATGAAATATGGACCCGGGTTCAGAGCTGTAGATGTGGGTTCTCCCTCTCTCTCTCTCTCTTGCATTTACTTTCCATATACGCCAATGGTCCTCTTAGTCAAAGCACCAGAGAAATATGTAATGTATTTGAAGAGAGAGGCACATGGGGTATCAGCACCTAATGTGGACGGCAGTGTCTTTCAACAGTCTTAACCAATATTCTGTCCAGATTTTCCCCCAAACAGAACTCTTTTGTTTATGGTACCAGGTCCATCTTGGTCTTCTCTGTATCGAGAACCTTAAGATCTGGTCCCAAGCTTGTGCACTCGAGTACCTGGTGCTTGGCACTTTGAGGTTACGGTTGGAGAAACGAACCGTTGACGACTGTGGAAGGAGGAAGACCATGTGGGATGAGAACAAGGTTAGAGAGAGAAAGCCTGTTTATTGAGCACAGTGCTGTAGGAATCTCCGACAAGTCCGAGAACTGTCCATGGATCTTTTCTGCCTTTTACGATGCAGGCCATCACGGGTTAGGATGTTTGGGGGGGAGGGGGGGGGGGGTGGGGGGGGACAGGGCAGCAGATGGCAGTTAGGATTTTTTCCTTCACGTACAGTATTACAAGTCAGTAAGAGAAAGTCCTCCAGGAGCCTCTATCAATAGTTGACCTTGGTGATGGGTCTTTCACGCCCGCCGCCTTCCACGAGCTGGTTGACGGAGCGCTTGCGGTTGCGTTTGAGCTTCGACAGGTCCTTATCGAACACTTCCCCTGAGCGAAGGGCTGACACCAGGTCATCGAACTCGCCCACTTCCTCGGACACCCCTCCTCCTGCGTTCTTCTTCGCCCTCCTCTCTCGCTCCCTCTGATCTCTCAGCTGGGGTGGAATACAGACACGGACATTTCATTAGTGGCTTTAATCAATCCTAAATAAATCTCTAACAGCTTAAAATGTCATCTTGTTTCATTTGAATTTTCCCATTATGAAGGCTATAGCTACAGGGCAGAGTACCGTGAAACAACGAAAACACACATGCTTCTTTAGCCTGCGCATCTGTTACACTGTTATGAAAAATTCACTTTTTAGGAATGTTTAAAGACATTTGCATGGATCTTCAGTGTGTGTGTGTGTGTGTGTGTGTGTGTGTAAAAAAAAAAGAAAAGGCCTCCGAGTGGCGCAGTGGTTAAAGCGCTCGCCCTATCATCCGGAGATCGCTAGTTCGAATCCCGGGTGGTGCTGTAACCTCTCGCAGCCGGAGGCCTAGAGAGAGCTGATTGGCCGAGCTCTCTCAGAGGGGAGGGATGAGAGGTACTTAGTGCTCCCACATTAATCACGGCTCTACAGCCAATCAGGGACGTCTGTGAGCTCGCGCGACGGAGGGAGTGGATAGCGCTGTCCTCCGAGTGTGTTACGCCGCCCCCAACGGTGCGCGAGCGAGCAGTTCGAAAAGACGCGGTCGGCTGGCGTCACGTGATTCGGAGGAAACACGTGATAGTCTTCGGCCCTCCCGGCTGAGTGGTAGTAGTAGCCTTAATGTGGAGCCCCCTAGTGACGGGGAGGAATTGGACACGACTAAATTAGGGAGAAAATCGGGGAAAAATCCAAAAAAAAAAAAAAAAGTTCTCCTTTTTCCATTTTGTATCGACCTTAAACAAGCCAATTACATTTTCCCCCTATTGTGACCTCATATAAGAAGATACCCACTATTATTTTTTGTTGCTTAACTTAAGGGTTGTAGTTCAGTTATATAAATGTTTTATTTTGAGTTTTAAGTTTAAGAAAGGAAAAAAAAAAAACATTATCTGAGGGTCATTTCAGCTGCACCTTTAACAGGTACACTCTGGGGACCCATGTTAACTTGCTAAAGAAATAAAAAAATGTGGGACCTTTAAAACACGAGTTGCACCTCTAACAAGCTAATGATGTCACTCCTGGATTGTGTACACGTCCTGTCTGGATTTTATTTAAAAAAAATTCTAATAAGGAATGTTCGAAGCCAAAATACACAGCAAGCTGTGTGTTACTTTTCCTCATAATTGACTTCAACAGTGTAATAAAAGTCAAAAAAATTGTACGTCAAGAAAAAAAAAAAAAAAGATTCCTGCTTTCCAAGTTCCCACCATATCTGCATGGCGAATGTAGATGGATTGGAAATCCTCCCAGCTACACAGGAGAAAATGTGAAGCAATAGTCGCTTTGAGATTGAACAGCTGTGTTTAACGCTAAAACTTAAAAGAACATATATATATATGATTTTTTAAAAATATTTGTCTCATCGAAAGACAGTTTAGGTTCTAGTTTGAGAGAAAATTGATGCGTCTCAAATAATTATAATATTCTTTATGGTATACCACAAGCCTCGGTACTCTGCCCAATATTATTTTCATTGTATATGCTGCCAACAAAACAGATTACTGAGCAGCATGGAGCCAATTTTCTCATATATACAGATGAAACATAGCTGTGCAGAGCTGGTAATACAATTGACATTAGTGTCCTGAATGTGTCTCGATAGAATACACTGCACATGCATGTGTGTGTGTGTGTGTGTGTGTGTGTGTGTATATGAACAACTACAAATATGAGAATGATCCGAGTCAGTGGTGTGGTGAATATCACCATGTTTCCTAAATGTGTGCAAGTCTGCGTGCTAATCAGCAGTACAGCCTGCGATCCGTACACAGCCGAGGGATGAGAGGAAATCAAAGAGTTGCTCGGTTCCCATACTCTTTCTGCTCTCCGCTCACGTTCCCGACATTCCCTGGGGAAACCCTCGGCGTGGACTGGCTAAAATAGGACCAGGCTGTAGGTCTACTGACAGCTGATCTGATAGAATGACGACTCAAGAAAGATATGAGGGACGGGGGCGGATAAACAATAAACAGAACATGCTGAAACAACGGTCATATCTCTGGGCAGAGATTTATGAGCGGAAGTTAGACATATGGGTGCAAAAACAAACAAAAGCACGATGGCCAAGAATGCTCCTATTTTAAGTCTGCTACTTAGATTGAGGAATTAAGTCACTGATGGATGAATTGAGGATATGAACTCTAGAATGACCGTTTCGACGTGGTATTTAAGCCATGCAGTGGAGGAAACGTCCTCCACCGAGACCCACAATTAAGGACTATTAAAATTGGACATATGATCATGCAAAGAAAATGATTTCGATGGGGAAACGCGCTGTAGGCCGTGTCGCGCAACGTGCCGCTCACCATGGCCTCCATGCGCGCTCGCTTCTCTTCCTCTTCTTTGCGGCGCTGCATGTTCTCCAGGTCTTGCCTCGCCTCGCCGAACGACTGCAGGAAGGTGTCGAAGATCCCGAAGAAATCGTCTGGCTGCATGTGCGCGTGTTCCTCTCCAAAGTGCTTCAGAGATTTGGCAAACTAGAAGAAGAGCACAGGATTATGGCACCTGGAGAGGGGAATGAAAGCAGGACAGTCATTTCTGCAAAGTGCTTTTAGATGCGTAATAATTTAAAAAAATTTTAAATATAACTTAGGGAAAAAATTGTGACATGAACGGTCGGCGCCATGCACTGGTTTCTGAAAAGAAAAAAAACAACAACTGGAAATGAGCTCCTCCTACATCCAAGGCAGCTCGTCATTTTCACAGAAAGAAATGTCCACTTTACTTTCAGCACTATTTAAAATGCAATTCCGTCTTTGAATTTTTTTTGTAGATTAGTCCAGGATTTGGCTGGAATTCGAACCTAGCTCAATGTGAACGTTCCCTACACCTACTGGAGAACTGGAATCTGGAATCTCAACTCTATAATGAACACGTTACATCGCTTCCTCTCATGCCTCCTAAATTCGGCGTGTGGTGCAGCTATGAAACGCACAGCAGAACGTGCCGTTGTTGAACTGAACTAAAACAACAATCTATTTTAGCGGCACTGGACACGGCCAAGCTAGCCACCATAAAGGTTATAGTTATCATAAGGACACGTTTGGATTATAGGTTAGTATACAGTGATGATTACACGCTTCCATACAGTCGTCTGTTTAGGTTTTTTTTTTTTTTTAGTGTAGAGAGATGCATTAGGATTTAACCTGTGGTGACGAGATCATGTTGGTGAAAAGGCCGGTGGAAGAGATGCTAGTCTCAGCACATTTTGTGTTTCCTCGCTCAGGGTGTCCGTCGCACAAATAAAATCCAGTACAGCGAATGTGTGAGTGTTTAACAGCCACAATGAAGCAAAGATTGGATATTCGGATAAAGCCACGGAAAAGAATTCATTCCGTCTGGCTCTGGTTCAAAGAAAAGAAGAAAGAAAAAAAAAAAAACTCTTCCTGGTCATGGCTGATTTCACTGCTATTCAACGCTATTATATGATACAGTAGCAGCAACAAAAAAGCAATAAAAACTGTGCAGGTCAGTGCATCCTCCCTGCTGATGGAGTGGCACGTCGCGGCCCTGGCTGATCTGTGTACTGAGCGAGACACATCAATCTCAACCACAGCCACTAACCGTGCACACGAACAAGAAAAGGCCTCATTGCTCCTGCATGCGTGATGGATGAGGTCACGCCTCATTAGAGGACCATATGTCTTCTCTTATCACTACCACCTGTCCGCTGATTACTGCCAGGGACAGAGAGAGAAAGAAAGAGAGGGCGAGAGAGAGAGAGAGAGAGAGAGTGAGAGAGGTTTTTTAAACTCACTTTATTATAATAAAATTAAAGGAGTGACTATTTTACAATGTATATACAAAAATATATATATATTGTATGTGTGTATATATATACACATGTACACATATAGGGAGAGAGAGAGAGAGACAGGGAGAGAGGGAGAGGGACAGAGAGAGAGCGAGAGAGAGACAGAGAGAAAGTGCAAGAGAGAGAGGGACAGAGAAAGAAAGAGAGAGAGGGAGAGAGGGACAGAGAGGGAGAGAGAGAGTGAGAGCAAGCGAGGGACAGAGGGAGAGGGGGGGAGAGAGAGAGAGAGAGAGAGAGAGAGAGTGGGAGAGTGAGCGAGGGACAGAGAGCGAGAGAGAGCAAGAGAGAGAGAGCGATAGAGAGGGAGAGAGAGACAGAGAGAGGGAAAGCGAGAGAGAGACAGACAGAGTGCAAGAGAGAGAGAGAGGGACAGAGCGAGGGAGAGAGAGGGACAGAGCGAGAGAGAGAGAGGGACAGAGAGAGAGAGAGAGAGAGAGAGAGAGAGCATGTGAGTGTGTATTCAGGGCTTCAACAGCGTTTACAAATATCTTTGTTAAATAACTAAAAGTCTGAAAACCCCAGTCTTACACTCGACCACGCCTTGCTCTTTAGGTTTTTGGGGACGCTACCGCGGGAGTACCATGGCGTTAAAAGCTAAAATAAGGCTTTCCTTTAGATACAATTTCTGTTCTAAAAGTGTAAATCCATTTTAAGGTCAGACTGCTGTGACTGCCAAAAGCATCCCAAATCCACAGTAGATTTACGCCAAAGAGATCCAACATTTATCCAACTCATGCTGGCTTCCTTCCCACTGGGAGCTTGGCCATGTTCTCTGCATTTCAACTGTAGGAAACAGCAATGCAGTAGACCGTTAAAAAAAGAAATATCCAGGACTCTATCCTGTTTTAAGGGGAAAGGTAGTGGAAAAACAGTTTAGTCTGCTCATCACTAGAGTGGTACCCCGCTTACACTATGTAGACTTATTGTTTGGAAAGGATTTTTCTTCTTTTTTTTTTTCTTCAAATTTAATTTAAGGAAAGGGTTCAAGTCCTCCGGTTCTTGAGACACACTGCACTGCTCAGTTTCAAGTTTCCACATTACCATCTCTTCCGACTCATAACATTGGCTTGGTGATTAGAACAATGGTTCCCCCAAAGAGGAGTCGGGTTCCTGCAAATCATCCGCAGTCGCCCCGGATTTCCACCAGGATGACAGAAAACGCGTCACATACACAATATCATCTGCTCCCGGTGGAAATCCAGGGTTAGGGTCCAAACAGGGGACACGACGAGCCAACCCCAGCCAGTCACTGGACGCAGCGCCGCTCCCAAGCCTGGAGAAAATGGGAGGGTCCAGGAGGGCAACCGGCATAAAACCCCTGCCAAGTCGTGTGCGGATCGGATGGACCGCTCTGGCAACCCCAACAGCTCAAAGACCCACATATTCTTATTCATCATAACACTAACACCACTGTGAGGTGAACTGAATAACATCCATTATATACCAATAAACTGGTGACAAGATTGACATTTTAATTTACATTCAGGCATTTGGCAGACGACCTCATCCAGAGCGACTTACATTTTTATCTCATCATGCATCTGAGCAGTTGAGGGTTACAACAGTGGTTGAGTAACCGAACAGTGGTAATTTGGGGGTGGTCGTCGGGTTTGAACCTGGGACCTTCTGAACCGTAGGCCAATGCCTTAACCACTCAGCCACCCCTGGCCCCAGATCATCCATGGGGGCCAAAGGCCCACCCTGCCCAGTCTGATCCCAGAGGAAAGCCCAAATCATAGAAAGGCACCAGAACACTACAGCCCGCTGCACATGGAGCCCAACAGCCAAAGAGCCTAAGGTCACTGACCCGACCTCCAAACACCCCAGATCACAATCCGATTAAGCACCCATGGGATGTACATCACACCCCCAGAGGCCCTGCAGAGCCATGTCCCCAGGGGCCAGAGTCACCCCAATGACACCAGAAGAACCCATTTGGCTTTAATGTTATGGCCAATCAGTATCAGGCCACAAATGAGATTAGCAGAGTTGTCTAGAACACATTTACACGCCGTACCATACTCATCATCAGGCCTTGCAGCTCAACATCCGTGCATGACCTCACAAAGCGTTTTTCAGAAAAGAGTAGAAACCGGTCGTAAAAACAATCCTGGATGTTAATGTCCCTGGTTTGTGATTCTTGTTGGCTTCACAGGTTAAAATTCGTGCACAGTTTCCCACGACGAATTGTAACCTAATGCTAAACGACCCAAGTCAGTAACATTTACACTTGCATAGACGGGAAATTAATATTCGTGCTTAATTTAAGAGAAACTAAAACAAATAAGAGCGAGACTGTCCACTGGATAGCTGGAGGGAACAGACTCGAGCTTCGGAAGTACAGCAGAGCCTTTGTTCCCTTCCAGCAAATCGACTTTCAGGGTCAGTCCTTTCCCGCGACGCCGCTCTCAACAGACTTTTTCATTTTTTACGGTGCTCCTTAAATAAATAATTAGGTGAGCGCTGGATGGATTCACAGTGGAGGCTGTGCGGTTAAGTGCTGATTCTGGCAGCGCGCGATCGGTCCACGCAGAGCACTTACGCCGACCAAGTCACCCCAATCACACTCTCTGTTAGCAAGGAGGAAAGGGGATTAAAAGATGGCCTTTAGAAATAGTTTTATTCCCTTAAGACGCAGCGCAGCGTGGGGATCGAGCCTTCATGCCACGTTTCAAACAAGAGCGCTCTTTCTCTTTCTGCCTCCACACACGGGGGGAAGAAAAAAAAAAAAAACCCCGCTCTGAAAGACTCGGGCCCAGTCACCAGGCTTCCCCGGGATGTTGAAGTCATCACACCACACCGGGACGGGTGCACAAAGACTTCTCTCAGCCTCTCACACTCTGCCTCCTCTTTACGGCTCACGCACAAGCTTGGCAGAGCAAACGAGAGGCTCTTGTGAGAAGGAGAGCGGAAAGACCGGGTCCATCCTGCAGCTCGGCCTCTTCTCACAAGCAGTGAAAGAAAAGCAGTTGGAAAACACCTCACGTCTTCACAACGACTCTCGGAGCGAGCATAAAGGATCGGGGACGTGGGGAAGAAACGCCGAGCCCCTTGTACTCTCCATCGCTTTCAATTCCTTCGTGCATTTGCATCTGGCTTAGATCAAAGCTGTATAAATATGTTTCCTAGAATAAAGAGGATAAGTGGGTGGTTTCGTGCGATGAGCGCTGCGGATACCGTAATCGGGTCACGTTTCTGGTAGTCCCGCGCAAATTGATGAGAAGCCGGGGCCTAAAATCTAAAATGTTAAATCAGCAAAGATAAAATCGAAATTATTGTTCACTGATGATGATGATCGATTGTGTAATCAGCTGAATTATACCTTCTCCTTTGCCTCGTTCAGCAGATCCTCCAGCTCAGAGAAGCTGAAACTAGCCACAGTGATGAAGTCGCTGACCACAGGGATGAACTTATCCCATCGGTCGTGTGGACGGCTCTGCTGATACTGCAGCTCCTGTGGGTGAATGACATCACAAGGTTTATAAAAAAAACAACAAACAATGCAGATCACGCCTCCTTTTCGGTTTTACCTGATGATCATTTATTAATACAGGTCTTCGGGCTTCTGGCATCTTCATGTCGCGCTGCTGTTTTCAATTTCCATGATTAACGCGCGTTCTCAGTTCTGAGTCATGGCTTTGCTCGGCCCCGTTCCGTTACATGCCTAATTCTCTTAATTGCTCACCGACCACGTCCGTAGGCATACATCGCCGATAATTGCCCCGCTCTCGTTTAGAGCCGCGCGACCGCGCTTTGAGCTGCCGTTCAATCCTGAAGCTATGTACGGATGAAGAGAAGCAGAACACCGCCGAGCGCGACTCGTCCGAATTTGCAGCTGGACTACGCGCCCGCTAAACTCGCAGCTCATTTGAACTTTTAACGCAAACGAGGGAGAGACTGTAGATCATGACCGGATACAGATCCACATACGCTACAATAATAATAATAATAATAATAGAAAATTGTGTAAAAAAATTAATAAATAAATAAATGCGACTCATTTCAGCTCTCACACCTGTGTAGCCTCAGAAAGCTGAATGTTATGGAGCGAGCAATTTAATTCCACTCTCTGATATTTCGAGAAGCATTTTACTAAAACATTTATTTATAAGGTGTGTTCAGGTCAAACTGGGACTTTTGATTGTACAGAATAACAGAACGCAGTCCTGAGAGTAAACACTCCCTTTATTCCTCTATATAATCCCCTGATACACTGATGCTCTCATCCCAGTGTCTCACTAGTGCCTGGACACCATCAAGGTAGAACGTTTTTTCAGTATGCCGGACCCGTGATCGGACTGTCTGTGTGATTCATGTCTGAAACGCCGGCCTCCCAGGAACTCCTGTATTGTACATGAGCTTTTCCGATCATGTGGAAATGTCTTGTATCGAGGTCAGGACTGTACGGGGGGACGTGGCGATAAGTCCCAGCCGAGTTCCTGTAATGTACGAGTGGTGCTGGTGAAGGATCCTGTGTACAGTTCACACAGACAGACGGACCGTTCAAATGTTTGCTGCGGCTACCATACTGTGCTCGAAGTCTTCTGTAAATGTCAATTAGTTTTTTCCATCTTTATTCAGGAAAGGTTATCAAAAGTCCCAGTTTGACTTGAACACCCATCGTACAATTGAGATACATTTGTATGAAGATTGCAGCATTATATATATATATATATATATATATATATATATATATATATAGCCCTAGAGAAAGCCTTCCAGTGTAAAACTGAAAAGCCGACATTGGACACCTGATATTTCTTGGCTGATTGATTCCGTTTGGGGAAAAACGTGCAATTTGATTTTTATCACAAAACCATTCCTTTAATTGGCAGCATTATTTAAAAGCTTAAAGGCTTGGGAGATTTTCATTCGGTTCCTCTGTATTGTTCATAATAGAAATCTGAATAAGCCACAGGAATGTATAATAAAATACTCACAGCTTCCAGGGCCCTCAGTCCACTCTTTATACTGTAGACCTCCTTCTCCAGTTCAGCCAGACTGTGTGCAGAACAAAAACGTCTCCGTGAGCATCAATCAATCAGTTAGTTTGGATATAAAAAGGAAGAAGAAATGGTTTAGTCTTGGTTACTGTGTTACACACACACACACACACACACACACACACTGTGAAAGTCGTGCTGTTTATAATTCGAACTAGACTTTATATTAATGTTCTACTTTAACATCTAATGCCAAAGACGTGAACAGCATCAGAGCGACAAAATGTAACAATAAAAAGATTTTCAAATTCTATAACAGAGAGGAAAAAAAGAAAGAAAAAAAAAAGATATTGGTTGATATGATCTATTTTTTTTTTTTTAAGATTTATAATCTATGGCCTCCGAGTGGCGCAGTGGTTAAAGCGCTCGCCCTATCATCCGGAGATCGCCAGTTCGAATCCCGGGTGGTGCTGTAACCTCTTGCAGCCGGAGGTCTAGAGAGAGCTGATTGGCCGAGCTCTCTCAGAGGGGAGGGATGAGAGGTACTTAGTGCTCCCACATTAATCACGGCTCTACAGCCAGTCAGGGGCGTCTGTGAGCTCGCGCAACGGAGGGGGCGGATAGCGCCGTCCTCCGAGTGTGTTACGCCGCCCCCAGCGGTGCGCGAGCGAGCAGTTCGAAAAGATGCGGTCGGCCGGCGTCACGTGGTTCGGAGGAAACACGTGATAGTCTTCGGCCCTCCCGGCTGAGTGGTAGTAGTAGCCTTAATGTGGGAGCCCCCTAGTGACGGGGAGGAATTGGACACGACTAAATTAGGGAGAAAATCGGGGGAAAAATCCCCCCCAAAAAAAGATTTATAATCTATAGAGGAGTCTCAGGTCTTTAGTGCTGTGTTACACTCAGGTTTTCCTCCACAGGGAAGTTTTTAGGACTCAGACTTTTTCGTTTCTTAATAATGTGACAATTTTCCTTCTTTCTTTCCTTTTTTTTTTAACCTTTTGTAAAACATAAATAGAGTTATACAATACTGATAAAATAATAATAATAATAAAAAAAAAACGCTAGCTATTATTCTTAATTAAATGAAATATTGTAATTGTTTGTACGTCCCTGTGCTCTAAGAGGGATGAAACCATTCTGAACATGATTCTGATTTCTTTCTTTCCTAATGTGTTAAACTTTTAATCATGTGACTCACTTGACTTTTGCTGCCTCTGGGACGCTGAGCAGGTCCTGCTGGACGTTCAGGGTGTCGGAATAGTGCTTCTCAAAGATCATGATCAGGTAGTGCAACATGGTGATGTTCCTGTGAGAGACGAGCAAACAAAGTCATGAAAATCATTGAAGTACTCCTGAAGTACTTCATCGGTCATTAGCTGCAGATTCAAAAGTTTTAATTTTTCTACATTTTTTGTGTGTTTCTGCTACCTTAATAATACTTATAAACAGTCACATTAAAAACCTGACTCTAATCGCCCACCTAGGAGTTTCCAACATGTTTTATTATTATTATTATTATTATTATTATTATTTCTATCTCGAGGTGCTAATGAGTTCTTATTACTAAAATATGAAACATTTATATATCTGCTGCTAAAAATGTTTGGTAGCTACAAAAAAAAAAAAAAAAAAAGTTGCTTAAAAGTTACTTTTTATATGCACTTGTGCAATAGGATTATGGAGAAAAACTTGGGCTCTAGGAAATCACTAAATAAACGCCCATGCTCATGAATTCACCAAGATGTACATGTATATGATATAAAATAACACCAAGTTAACACAGTTTTTGCTTTTATACTGTAATATTGTAATCATGGTTATCTTGTTAATAGCGTAATTATTTAGCTCGGACATTAAAATTGAATAATAACTTTAACCAACTATTGCATAAGGCTGACCACTTGATTGAGCTGAGAACTGCAGTTAAATACGAGGGACGTTCAAATCAAACCGGGACTTAGGATGAAATTTAATGAATGAAGGCATACTGCCACACCCCCTGTACACTCCTGACCTCGCTCCAAGACATGTCCACATGTTTGGGCCGTTAAAGGAGTTCCTGGGAGGCCGGCGTTTCAGAAGCAAAGCTGGCAGTCCAATTAAAAACTTTCTACCTTAACGGTGTAGCCGGGGATTTTTACTCTCAGAACCGTGTTCTGTTATTCTGCACAATCAGAAGTCCCGTTTTGACCTGAACAACCCCTCGTAGATTCAGAGACACTGTATTATTTCGGGGACAATTACACCCAACCGCTCACCTGTCTATGCTCGACTTGGTGTCTACGATCTTGTTCAGGCTGGACACTTTAAAGCCATAGGCATTGCCTCTTTGGCCTTTATTCAGGAAGTTCCCAAAGGCCAGGACCACCTCCAAAATCTGAGTCAGACGTTTACTCCTCATCACCTCCCGGGACGCGCAGACAATAGCTGAGGAGAGAGCGGACGTGGGAAAATGAAGAAAACCCACTTTCTGGACATCTGATACTGTACTCGCAGGCACCAGTGTGTGGAACACAGACGGTTATAAACCATTAAACAATGCGAACATCATCATCATCATCATCAGGTTATTATAAGTAAGGAATAAAACTCTCAGAGGCATGCTGCCATGGGAAAATAATCCAAGACGTGGGTGGCGTGACTGACTGTGTGAAGTGAATTATTTTCCAAGAGTTTAACTCATCTTAGAACAGTATCGATTTCTTACATCTTCTAATATATAAAAGAATCTGAGTTTGTAATCTGACTGAGACATGGAGACACTCTGACACTGGAGACTCCTTCCACAAACATTCAAATAACATCTCATTCCATCTCCTTCAAAAGAAACAATAGTATATAAAATGTTCAGTGTGTGTTGCTAAAGAAACAATAGTGTATTAATAACCAGTGTTGGGGGTCGTTATTTTTTAAAGTAACTAATTACATTACAAAGTTACTGTCTTCAAAAGTAATCCGTTACATTACAGCGTGACTTTCTGATAAAGTAACTAGTTCGAGTACTTTTCCACTGCAGAAAATAAAAACTCCTTTGTGCTTCCTCATGCATGTTGTTTTAGTCGAGACCTTTATAATTATTCTACCATCATCACTCAGCGAAGTTTAGCCCGTAATCTGTTCACTACTAACACCCCTATCTCAGCTACGCGGTGTCGCGCGGGGGCCGTCAGTACGGTTCATCATGATTCACCGCCAGTTTCGGCTCTGTGATCAGGTTTCCATCTTTCCGCGCGTCGGTCCTCGCATAGTCGAACCGCACAGGTGAGATACAGTAGGGTTATAACGGCAGGAATAACAGAGGGGGCGGGGCTTGTAGGACGACATTCTCTCACACACACTAATGGATTGGGAATGACTGCTGTCTGGCTCACGGATTACATTTTTAAAAAAGTAACTTGGTAACTGAGGACTTGAATGGCGGAGCGAACGCGTTGGATTACTCGCTACATCAAAAAAGTAATCCCGAGTACTCCGACACGTTACTAGTAATAATTCATTATGTAATAATATTACAAGCTTGTCATCCGAGTTACATCTCAGCGCTGCTGTTATAGAAAATGATGTCGACCAATCAGATTAGAGAATTTAACAGCAGTCTGGTTCAAATCTGTAATATTTCTACAAACACCTCCACCTTTGTTTTGTTCCATAAAATGCCTATATTGCTATTTTGTGCGAAAAGAAATCAGATGCTGCTTTGCTGGTTGGTTTAACGAGCTTATGGATCGTCCGGATCACTCAGGTCGGTCGACATCAGGTCTACATACAAGTGCAATCCAAAACGAGATCCAATCACAGTGATCCTAAATCACACACGCGTTACGTAAAGGTTTCAGTGAGACAAGGCCATCGTCGTTGCCTTTTCATTCTCTTCACCGAATGAATTTCTCAGGAACACACAAAGACAAAAAACCGCCGAATTTCCCCCGAAAAATCCCCTGGCATCGGAGACAGCCGATGATGAACCTCCGTGTCCACGACGTGCCAGACCCTGTGTGTATAAATTTCTGCATCAGTGAGTGTTTGAGAATGCGCCGGTCTCGGCTCTGATCTATCCTCACTGTGCTGGGATTCCCGTCACGAGCTCCTTGAACTGGGTCATCGCGCGGCTCTGACGCCCGGCCACAAGTTTCTTCTCACTCAAACAAATCACGCTTCTAAAGCAGCGCGGTTAAATTTAGACGCAGCCTCCGACGCGCATACCCTCTAAAAACCCCGAAACGCCTCCGGGTTCGACATGCGAAGGTGGGGCGGGCCACAGATCCCGGGCCAGCGTTTGCTATTCCTTTCCAGCGGCAGTTAAAGCCGTTCTCCATGGACCATAAAGCCGGTCTGGACGTTAGTCTTCCACTGCGTGGCCTCTCAGATTTATGTTCATGACAGATGCGTAGAGGGAAAGTGCGCCATTGTTTCTTGATGAAGCACACTCACGTTGTGGCTTGTTAGGGGTTCGGTTGTAAATGCTGTGTTTTTTTATGACGTGCGGGGAACCGAGCCGAACTCTTTCTATAGCGCAGTTGTGCGTCCGGAGGCGCTGCAGTGCCCGTGAAGGTGAAGTCAACTGTTGACGAGGAGTAAGACTGCTGGGAGAGCTCACTGGCGTGGACAGATACAGTACAGTACGTGTTCAAGTCTCTTGCATGAGTGCTGTTGCGACTGACCCCATGACCTCCTGGTGTAGGTGCAATCGCAGTTGTGCAGTTGTATTTCTTTAATTAATCTTGGTCCACAGGGAAACTTTTTGTCCCAAAATCTCACAATTAATGAGTTGTGCGTTCCACACGTAGCCGGGTATTTTTTAAAAACAGAGATTTTTCTTTGCATTTTTGGCTTTTCATTCATTCATTGTTTGTTGAAAACTGAGCTTTTGCAAAACTCCGTCCATCGTGATGATTTTCCAAAACTCCATTTCCAGTGCTGTTTCGTGGACGGAGCTTTTGGCCTTGTTGTGACGTCACCTTGTGTGCCGATGATGTCATTGTCTGTGTGCTCGCCTCCTCGATCTCACGCCAGCTTTGTTTATGAGGATATATTTTGTGCAATACCACCGGACTTGCGTACAGTAAACTAGTGACCGTGTTAGCGCTGCTTACGTGTGTGTACATACACACGCAGTCACGCACACGTTACGTTAACGAACAGAGGTGCCTGGATGTACTAACAAAGCTCGCCGCTGCTACATACAAAACTCAGACGACACAGACCGCGCAGACAGCGACGGCGGTTTTGAACGAGACCTGGACGGGCTTCTACATGGCGGAACCGGTAATGATGTTTTGTCCATTCAATTCAATTCAGTTTTATTTGTATAGCGCTTTTTAACAATTGTCATTGTCGCAAAGCAGCTTTACACAATCAAAAGAATTATTTAAGTTTGTATGAAACGTGAATGTGTATGAATCAAAACGATGAGACTGTCCCTGACGAGCGAGCCGAGGGCGACGGCAACGGTGGCAAGGAAAAACTCCCGGTGATGGAGGAACCAGACTCAATCTGATTGGCCCCCACTTAACAGGGCGTTTTGCGTTTTCATCTGGACAAAGATATTTTTAACACGTAGGTTGTGTGGAAAAGCTACAGAATTATATATTTACATTCTTTTTTTTATTTAAAAAGTAGAAAAATCTGGGGCCTCCGAGTGGCGCAGTGGTTAAAGCGCACGGGTTCGGAGGAAACACGTGATAGTCTTCGGCCCTCCCGGCTGAGTGGTAGTAGTAGCCTTAATGTGGAGCCCCCTAGTGACGGGGAGGAATTGGACACGACTAAATTAGGGAGAAAATCCGGGAAAAATCCCCCCTCAAAAAAATAATAAAATAAAAAAAAGTAGAAAAATCTAAAGATACCGGGCTACATGTGGACCTAATACAGTCTGGATCCTGATCCTGAACAAACGTGTTAATACCGAGTTCATGTGACACCTTAATTACACACAGTTGGACTCCATTCAGCTAATTATGTGACTTGTTAGGTCGTTTCAACACGGGTTGATTGCATACTTATGCAATCACCACATTTGACATTTTTTGATTTGTAAATAAATACCCCCTCCACCCAGGCCAGAATCGAGGCTTATTGTTCTGTAACTTATCATCCCAATGAAGTCCATTTTCATACCATGTTTTTGGGTTCAGGGAGGGTGAATATACAGGTGAATATTTACTGTATCATCCTGCTAAACCTTACCACCACCCCAACCACACACACACACACACACACACACACACACACACACAATTCCATTAGCATGAAGTGTATTTGAATTCTTAGATGCAGTGAGTCAAGTTAACTAATGACGGCGTCTCTCTTCAACATTTGCCAGCTTTCCAAAACAGCGTCCCTGGCAACTCGAGGGAAATCTCACACACACACACACACACACACACACACAGAGACGTAGAGTACAACAGTACAGTACAGAGCCATTCACACATCCTCTCCATCGTACTGTAGGTTTGTGATATAAAACCACTTTGAAAGGGGAAAAAATTTATCAAAACAATTCAAGACGTAGTTTTTCGCAAACATAGCAGTAGTGTAGTAAGTTGGCTGGACTTTTCTTTAACTACTGTACATGGTTGCATGCATACAAACGCACTCGACACAGTACTGTTCTTTGTGAGGACCGATCCAGAACAGATGACCTTCAGACGACCTTGTCTTAAAATAACAACTGACTGTTGATGTCAAATGCGTCATTTCATGGTTTGGAAATCGCAAGTATTGTTCTAGAATGTAAAAAAAAAAAAAAACCCAAAATTTAGGTCCAGACTTTTTGACCAGTACTGTAGTCCATAGTATTTACTACTGTGACATGTTCATTAAGAATAACAGACGTTCCGACACAAAGCACCGTGTGGACAACGCTGAATGACGTCACGTATAAATCCCTGTTACTATAGAGATATTAGGATTCCAACAAGCACGGCTGCTCCTTACCCTCCACCTTGGGCTTGATCTCTGCCAGTCGTTCTGCGAACTTCTTTTTGAAGAACAGCGACTGGAGCCTCTGCTGGTAGTGATCAATCCTGACCAGGAGTCAGGCAGAGTTAAAAAGACAAAAAAAAGACAAAAAAAAAAGAAAAGAAAAGAATAATCAGTCTCCACAGGAGAGTTATTTCAAAGACAGTTTGGCTCTCCCACACAGATTCCTGAGCTTTCATCCCTAATGAGCTGCTGCAAACTCGGTGCACTCGAGGAGAATCGCGATGCAGGGACCCCCCTCTGCTGAGAAGGGGGAAGAGAAGGGGCGCGAGGGGAGCGAGATTATTTCACAGCGTAGTTATCCATACTGAATGATACAGAGGGACGATAATGGTGTGTTTTTGGGGGGCGCCGGTGAGACTAGACGGGAGGTTGGGGAAATGTCAGAGACCTCGGGCTATTAGGACAGGTTTATTTATTTATTTATTTATTTATTCTTAATTAATTAATAATAAACATATAAAAAATGTGTATAGAAATAATAGTCAAAACAAGTCATTAGTAATCAAATCGAGGCTTCTACAGTGACGGGGATTTTATTTGTCCGATTTTTGTTCTTGTATCATCCAAATTTTGCTTCATCTCGCGTTTGACCACATTGATTATTATTGACCCCAACAGGTGATCCGTACCTGCTCATGTCGTACAGGAAGCGGTCGGCGCGCGCCATGCGATCCAGCTCGTGCTTGTGTTCCTCCAGAACGTCAATGTCACTCTTTTCAGGAATAAACTTTAACAGCTGAAAACAAGAAAAGAAAAAGTATTGCACAATACTGTAGATTTAAACGATGTCATTATGTACGGACAAAAAATAAATAAATAAATAAATAAGTAAATAAACCAAAAACAATTCAGGGTGTGCTGCTGTTGTAAGTAAGTAAATAAATAAATAAAAAGATGGGGTGGTGCGGTGATCAGATTTTGTTTAAGGATCCATTTACAGCCAAGTCGTTATCTCTCTCAGATAAGGAGCTGAACGTTTGTCCTTACAAGAAATAAATTGTTTTCAAGGGGCTTTTTTTTTTATGGAAGAGGATTAGGGCCTAAAAAAACTTTTCACAAACTTCTATGATTGAACTTCTATCAAACACAATTCTAAAATACTCAGATTTACTTGTATTATAAACGTGCCTTGTTGGAATAATGAAATGCGTGACAAACTGGTTAGAGGAAACAGATTATGCAGTTTTATAATATCTCAAACATTAACATTCAACAAACGTTAAATTAAAATCTCTCAAATAAAACCGGCGCTGCATGCAGTGGTGGGTTAGTATGAGGGCGTGGCAACCCACCGACAGCAAGGGTTTGAACCCGGATCCTTAGATTAAAAAAAAAAACACGTCTTATTATAACATGCAGTTATCACGATTATGGGAAGCCATTAGGGTCAAACTCAGCTATGTGATTAATTTGAGTAAGAATAATTTTAAACAAATCGCAGTGAGTTAAAATTTCTAGATTAATTGTGTGTTAATATGTTAATATTGACATCACTAATGTGTGTGTGTGTGTGTGTGCGTGCGTGCGTGCGTAATGATCTTTATAGGTGTTCAAGTACCTGCTCTAACATGTCTTTAGCCAGCTCCTCTCTCTCGTCCATTTCCAGAATGGCTCTCTTGATCTCCTCGTTGCTCATTTTTAACCTTCATGTTTAAAAAAAAAAATGATACAGAACAATATCAGGAATCAACACTTTAAACATCTGCTTGCGCGTGTGTGTGTGTGTGTGTGTGTGTGTGTGTGTGTGTGTGACCTGACAAAAATCAATGCTAATCAATGTGATGCTCTGGATGCTGTGATCAATAGCTAGTGAGCGCATACTTATGGCCTCGTTAGGATGTCACGTGCACTCTGGGTCAATTTGAGTTGTTTTCTCTCTCTCTCTCTCACTGAATCCCAGCCTTGCTCCATCAAGAGCAAACATCAAAAACATTGTTCAAATATCTGCTGTCAATCATTACACGTCTGCTCATTATGGGAACGACATGAAGAAATAAAAAAAAAACACTTAAACTTTACAAGCCATTGAAAAGATACAAAAGGCAAGATCAACCGTATAAACTCTTATTTACTTTAAATACTGAACTGTCCTACTCTGTAGTTTCATAAATACAGAGTTCTGTGCAAGTCTTGACCCCGCTTTATTTCTCCTTATGATGGCATTTTCTGTGAAATTGGCCCGTTGTTATTATAAAACTAAAACAAAAACGCGAATAAGTCAAGTATCAATTTTATTTTTGTTGTCCGATTTGCATGTTCATTCTTTGTATACGAGTTACAAAATTTTAAAGCAACTACTTTACTGCTACAGACTCGTTTGCATGGTTACGTTATGTACTGTGTGTGTGTGTGTGTGTGTGTGTGTGTGTGTGTTCAGGCATTCAATCAGATTCTGCTGAGTCAACACTGCTGAGTCGTGGTTAAACACGTACTTGGACAGTAAGATAACGCAGTTCTGCGCCCGTCGCCCATCGATGACGGACAGCTCCTTCACTTTCCTTGAGCTCAAGTACAAGTCATCCATGGAGCCAGTCTCCTTCTGCAGAGAGCGAGATCATCACATAAAATAAAGTCTTTTGAGCACAGGTCAGTGTGTTGCATTAAAATCCATCATATTCCATCACGTTAAGCAAACTTTGGATGGTGTCATTTGGAATAAAGCGTCCAAATGTTTTTATGGCAAAAGGTCTAAAAACAAAAACAAAAACAAAAAACAAATATATAATCTGTGATCGACTGCTTCGCTTCCTGAATCTCGCCATCTCATTAATGTGGCGAAAGCTGCCTCCACCATCGCAGGGCTTCCGGCGCCATGTTTTACAATCGCTCCAGTGAATGAGAAAAAGCTGGTGTTCAATTAGATAAACAGAGGAAGCTGTGACAAAATGTAGTAGGCCGCTAAACGGGCAGCGAATCCGGAACTTTCCATAAAACACTAGCTGGACAGGAAACAGCTCCAGGATTCGGAGCAGACGGCTAAGCGAGGGACCGTGTGACGGAGGCTGCTGAGGTGAGGATGTTTAAACTACAGTCAGCTATTTATGGGTGAAAACTTTCCCTCCGCTCTGTACGCGAGTACAACAGAGATTCAACAACCGCCGAACGGCCGCCCAAATAAGGCTCACTACTTCCACGGCTGCGGCTGATGGGATTTGGGTCTGGCGTCCGGGCAGAAGACTCCTACTCACTTTCAGGCCTCGCCAAGACATCACTCAGTACCACCGCGGCACACGGGCCGGACAGCACAAAACGAACCTTTAGGAAATACTGAGCTTATGGACTACATGGGGATCAGCGCTACGGTGATTTAGCATTGTTAGGTAAATGTTAGAGAGAATAAAACAAGCAGCTGCAAATGGCAGAAATTCATTTTTAAACTCCTTAGATAAATGTGATTTTTAAAATGTACTAAAACAGACCAAATATTATTAAGCAAGGCTGTTAATCCAATGTTTAGCTTTTCTAATTAATATCTATCGGTGCAGGTGTTTGTTTACATTGAGACAGTAGCGCATTAGTAGCTTATTTTAAATTAGATTATTAAGTTATGTGTGGGATTTAATAATATACTTTACAATAATCTACTAATGCGCTTCTGTCTCAATGTAAACAAACGCCTGCACCGATAGATATTAATTAGAAAAGATAAAGAGAATATTTTTACTGGGATTAGTTCATATTTTCACTTTGGCTGAAATAATAGCGCCAAAGTGGTATAAGTGAATTTTAACAGGCTGGAGGCCTTGTAAGACAAAACTTCATCTTTATCTGATCTACTTTTTCCATTCCTCATCTGTGATTCACTCTCCGATTACCGAATATTTGTTTGACCACGAAAGAAGTACAGTGGAACCTTGGATTACAAGCATGAGTCGCTCATATTCCACAACACTCGTGAACCAAATCGAATTTTCCCATAAGAAATAACGGAGACTCAAATTATTCGTAACACAGCCCAAAAAAATAAATACAAAAAATACTTAATAAAGTAAAAATAAAACAAATTAACCTGCACTTCACCTTTAAAAAAAGTAACAATAAATCCCGACAGATAAGTGTTTCCGTTTATGCGCGCAGGCACCGTGTGTGTGTGAAGCCGAGATAAAGTATCAGCCTCTCGTTATGTGTGCGCGCGCATAATTTGACACTGTGCCCCTTCACACACAAACACACAGAACCTGTGCGCATAAAGGCGAGAGAGAGAGAGTGTGTTTGTGTGTGTGTTTGTGTGTGTAGTTTATTTATTTGAGTTGGGGTACGGTGTCAAATTACGCGTGCACACATAACGAGAAGCTGATACAAAGAAGGAGCAAATGGATCTTTAAACTCCATAATGAGACTTTCTTTTGCTTTACACGCGCACACACGTGTGTTATAATAAACAGTACACGTGCGCTGTACACACACACACACATACAAACACAAAATAAAAGATGTCAGTCTTATAGTAAACAGTTCAGGGGTGCACGGATGTTGATTATACCAGTAAGAGACGAGCACTTAGACTCAGCAGGGGAGATGATTACCCACAATTCCCCAGCGCAAGAGAGAGAAAAAACATGGGATCAGTTGTGATCACGTGACGCTCGGCAAGAAGTGCATGCGTGATACTCGGTACTTGTAATCCAAGACTTGCTCGTTTTTCAAGTCAGAATTTATTAAAAATCTTTGCTCGTCTTCCGGAACACTCGCAAACTGCGTTACTCGCAATCCGAGGTTCCACTGTACAACTTAGTGTAAACAAGGTCTAAGTTACTCAACCTTACAGAATGTGATTTCTTTGTATTAATAAGTTAGACAGAGAGTTCTGCTGTACAGAGAGACAGACAGACATGTACGTTGGCTTCAACCTGAAATAATAATAATAATAATAATAATAATAATAATAATAATAATAATATCACTGATTATATTAAAGATCAGCAGATTATTATTAGTTTTAACCTTTTAACTATTTCTAAAAACTTACTTAAATAAAACAAAAGCCGCACTGGGACTGATACACACATGTAAACAGTAAATTCAGATTTGATATAAAAGTCAGTAGCCCCGCCTTTAACATAACCACTCCAACACTCTAATGATTACTGATAAACACAGTTTGAAGCTGTGTGAAGGTTGTGTTGCTGCCAGCAAGTTGCGGGAAAATAAACAAGGCCAAACGGCAGTGACTGCACGAATTAAAGACTCACCTGCTTGAAGGATTGGTTAGTGAGCAGCTCCTGGTCAGGCAGATGGAGAGAGCAGCACGGAAGAGAAAAAAAACAAAACATCGGAAGACATGCAGTGATTAGCGTCACGAGCAGCAGAACTACAGAAAACAAGGCTCAGCCAGAGCTGGGCTGCAGATTTGGCTACACACACACACACACTCACTCGCACACACACACACACACACTCACTCACACAGTGTACTAATGCTGTAAGAGAGAAATAAACTACGTAGCCATACAATATGTCGTGATGTATCTGAACTGGAGACGGTGTGGTCGTGGTCAGTTAGCACAATGAAAGCACTACAGTTTCGACTCCATGCTTCAGCTCTTTATTAAGATTCAAAACAACAAGCCATTCAGCAAAGAACAGCTGCTGTAAACGTGTGGCGGTCTGGGAAAACCCGTCGTATGTCACTGTGACTGAATCCTGGCTTAAAGACAAGGAATCAGGCCAAATGTTTTTTTTATTCGGCCTCAACATACAGCGATATCTCGGCGCTTTTACGACTCGTTAATATATATTTCACTAAAGTGACATGGAAACTTTTTTTTTGACATTTTAATCTCGCCATGGCTCTCTCTCCTCCTGTCTGACTAAAGACCCTCTAAAGTCCTGCATGTGAAGAGCGATTTCATTCAAACTCAGATAAGCCTCATCAGTTCTGTTTGTAATCAGATGCAGGCTGTTCGAATGTCTGTCGTCGGTTCCGTACTACATTTAGAGCGAAATATGTCAATGTTTTTTTCTTTCTTTTATCGGTTTTAACAGTAAGATGGCATCGCCTCTGGCTGAGATTCATGCAAATGAAATACAAATTCCGGGTTTACGGAGAACATCAGAACTTCAGAATTATTTCCACCGATCAGCCGTAACATTAAGACCACTTGCCTAATATTGTGCAGGTCCGCCTTGTGCCACTGAACCTGATCATTCGTGGACTCCACAAGGTGTGCTGTGGTACCCGGCACGGAGGCACTTACAGCAGATCCTTAAAGTTCCGTACAGTTGCGAGGAGATGGATCGGACCCGCATGATGTAAATAAAAAACATGATTCGTCAGACCAGCCCCAATTTTTCGTCTTCCTCTAGACCTTCCCCGGTTTAGAGGTGCTCGGACACGGCCTAACTCAGATCCTTATGGTTTCCAAACTTTCTGGGTTCCAACACATCACATGAGGAGTGACTGTTCAACTTTCTGCCTAATCTCTCGATACGTCACCACAAGTGCAAGTGCCACAGTAACGAGATCATGACTGTTGTACACTTAGTAGTTTAAATGTAACGGCTGATCAGAGTTTATACAACAGTTAGTTCCGATCGAATAATCTGATTGGACGAGATGCCTTACTCCACAAGTGCTGATAACAGACAGCAACAGCACTGGGACGTGTACACTACACGTCCCAGGTGTGGTCCAGTGGGTAATTACACTAACTGTGGGTCTCGCTTCAAAGTCGTTCCAAAGCATCCGTGTCGTTCTGTTCACGGCTAACGCTTAGCAACAAAGCTAACTAGCTTCTAACATCAAGGCTGAATCCCAAATCCCTCTCTAACCCCTGATCAAGGGCACTACTTGCTGTGTAAGGGAGTGTACACCCTACATAGTGCACTAGCTTTCCATTTAACACTATTTGGGATTTGACCCCCGAACCAGGAAGTTAACGGAGCTGATATTCTAAAGTGGAATAAACGAAATGTGCAGTAAACCTGGTGAGTTTCTCAGGACTGCCCACCACCTCCGTGGTTTATTCTCCTCACCTTTTGGCTACAGAGAACCGCCAAGAGTTTAACACCACTCTCACCTCCTGTTAATTAAACTGTCGCTCGCTAACCTCAGCAGTCGCGGTTAGTTAAGTTCCGCCAGGCGCGGAAGGAGGTGTGCTGGTGAAGCAAAATCACTCGTTAAATAAACAAACTAATCCCGATCTGTTGATAATAAACAGTGTTTGTGGAACTGTTGCATGAAAGCGAAATCACACTCAAGGTCGTGCCGTTGTACTGAATATCAGCACGGCTGCTGATATTAAGCAACACATGTTGTTCGGGCAGGTGAAGGGTTTTCCCAGGCTTCCACACAAATACGACTCTACAAGCAGAAGGCTTTCATGTTCCGACTGTAGATCGCTTTCTCACGCTATCATTTATGACTCCGTATGCAAATTAGATATTAACGCAAACGTCACATTCAAATCCTGCGTACTTGTTGCCTCTGATAAGCCGAAAACATCTTCTCGATATCTTTCAGGTCAAGGACTTTGAAAGCCCGCAGGTCATCGATGTCGTGCCAAATGGTTCCAGTGATCTTGTTCTGTAGAGAAAGAAAGAAAAAAATAATGAACAAGGGCTGAGTGATTGTGAGGGAGAAGGAATCCATAACTCAGAAATAATGACTAAAAAAAAAAAAAAAAAAACTGTTTGCCATTTGAAGACTTTCACCAGGAGACCAAGCCAAAGCATGACGCGGCCAGCTGTTTATTCAAGGCTGATTCATGACGTTTAAATGAGCTCTTTGGTTTGTTTAGTCATTACGGTGCCATGACGCGCTCACCTCGCCCAGTTTGGCCCAGTTGAAAGACTTGAGTGGGTGTGACGGCTGCGGGATGCTTTTGCTGCGCAGACCCGTGCCGCTGCCGAAGGAGGCGGGTGCCTGTGGGAGCGGAGCCCCGGAGAAGAAGGGTGGAGCTCCGGGAGGAGGAGGCGGGCCCCCTGGAGGAGGAGGTGGTGGAGGAGGGGCCTGGCAGAAGGGAAGTGGTGGAGGAGGTGGAGGGAAACCAGACATCACTGGAGGGGGAGGAGGAGGAGGAGGAGGAGGCGGCGGCATTGGACCACCAGGGGGAGCAGGAGGTGGAGGGAACGGCATGCTTCCATTCTGTATGAGAAACGGCAAAGATACGTCTGTCAGGCACATTAAGCTTGAGCTTTTGAGAGGAAATATTAACCTTCTGACATGATGAGTAATAATATGAGGGGCGTTCAAGTCAAACCGGGACTTTTGATTATACAGAATAAAGTAAAAACAATCCCCTGCTACACTAATGCACTTATCCCAGGAAACACTGGCCTCCCAGGAACTCCGTTAAGGGCCCAAACATTCGGAAATGTTTTGAGTGAGGTCAGGGACTGTACCTCTATTGTCAGGATCGTCATTCTTGAATGTACGGCCTTCTTTAAAATGTTAGTGCGGCTAAGGGTCTCATCCACTCTGCGCCACTCGCTATTACGCCTTAATTTAATCAGGAATTTAATCAAGTCCGGGTCTGATTCGAACACTTCTCATATGATAATAATAATAGTTTGAATCTTTGCTTAAGTGCAACAGCGGCCCTCTGAGTTCCATGGCCTCTAAACCCACACCCTTCCCTTAACAAACACGACACAATCACCACTGAGCTCCTGATCCAGTTTAAAACGTTAAAAAGCGTACGCACAGAAAAATCGCTAATCCGAGAAGACAGGTCTAAAACTTGCTCCCTGGCAGAACGCAGCTCTATTCCTTCTCTCTGCAGCTTGTCTTTCATCTTGTTCAGAGTCTTCATCATGTCTTCTTTCTCTTGCGTTTTGATCTCACACTCGCGCTCCTTCCTCTCGAGTCGGGCCATGAGCTCTGCATGATCTAAAAAATAAACAAAACACACGCACACACAGACACACATTTGTCAGTGTGTGTGTTATTGAATTGTTTTCGTCACAAGGAAAAACGTATGAAGTTGGTGCGTCCCGAAACATCTCGGGCTGCCTGTCTGTATGCACACGGTTACCTTTCCTGAATTTCTCGGCCTGGTCTCGCCACTGTTTCACCTCGTTCTCATTGACGAGCCTGCCGGGAGACAGAGGAGAGAAGAAAGAAAAACATTTATAAAATCAGCCTGCTGTGCTCAAACATCCCACCTTTTATTTTGCTTTACTTACCTCGACCAGCAGAAATTAATGCACTTGTTGTGTTGTTGTTGTTGTTATTGTGTAAAGGTTATTGTTAAAGTATAAGGTAAGGATGTTTTATAGATTAAATTGCATTAACACAAATGGAGTTATTTCCATTGAAGCCCATTAACAAATGATCAACAGACACAGTTAGGCTGAATTTAAAAGGAAAACAGCAATAAGAATTTAATGACTAAAATATAAACGCTGATGCTTCTCACGCATTTGGTGTCGAGATTTTTTACATATTTTTTTTTTTTTTTTCATGTAAGCAAATCCGGTATGTACCGCGATTCTTTAGTGCCGTAACTCATGAACCGGCACACTGACGGCAAAATCCATTTTAAATGTTGATTCTTTTCATTTATATCCGTTTGCATTTGTGATGGTCAAATGTTGCAGTTCCCCTATAATCCTACAGGTGGCGCGCTCTAAACTATTCAAATCCTGGCAGGCCGTGAAGTGTTCCGCGTGACAGCAGCAAAGTGTTTTCCATCAGCCAAAACACAGCATCAGTAATGATTGTATTTTATTTGTTTATGTTATACATACAATACGGAGAATGTGTGCGTGGCCAAAGAAGCTGCTTCTGAAGTTTATGCAACATGGAAGTGACCGATCTCGCTTCCCTAAAAATTTCAAGTTGTTAACTTCAGCCGTTTTGGAGAGATGATTTTATACGAAGTAAGCAAGTATTGATACCAAAATTGGTGGAAGCTTCTGTAAACATTGTTGCTTATTTCAATTGCTTTTTGGTAAAAGCTTAGAGAGCACAAAATCTGTAGTGTCCGTAACCATGTCAAATTCATGTTGCAATATCTTAACAACTTTGCATTTTAGAATAATACACTTTAGCAGGTTTATGTCTTTTCATCTGGAATCTAAATCGGCCAAGTTTCATCTGGATGACAGTAAAGATCATTAAAATATTTGAATTATAAAAAGTTACGGACGCTACGGACATAAAAGTTTTTTGGCTGCAAGTTTGCTTAGAATTGTAAAAAAAATAAAAAATAAATAAATAATAATAATAATAATAATAATAATAAACTAAAACTCAGAGCAACATTTATATTGAATCGGGATGTTCATAAACTCGTGATACTGACCAAATCGCAATACAAATCGAATCAGCACTTTGGTATCGTGATACTGTATTATATCGTATCGGCTGGTCCCTGGTGATTCCCGTCCCTGTTAAATAGTTAATATCTCGAGGGAAGCGTTTAGTTCAGCGCAGGAGGATTAGAGTTACGAGGCCTTCTGGGGGGGGGGGGGGAAAGCTTAAAAATCAAACACCTGGATGAGCGCCGCTTTCCGTAGCTGAGAAAAAGACAAAGAAAGTGAGATAAGAGAATTACAGTCAACTCGAGGAAATGATGCAGGAACAGTATGGAAGGGAGAAAAAATAGAAACGTTCGATATAAAGCAAAGCAAAAGATAAATGGAGCGTTTTTGTCTCTTTACTACCAAACAAACACTGACCATTAACACTTCTCTATTATTATATTATAAACTGTCGCTGATTTGAAGCAGCCGGTTCTGCTGTTCAACTACAGTTAACTTAAACACGCAAGATAAAACAAAAAGGTTTTCGGCTTCCAGACACCAACCAAGACGAGCGTCTGCTATTTATGCTGTTGTTAAAAATAAAATAAAAAAACCCATCTGGACGAGTGGCTATTAGTGAAAGCAGAAGATCTTTCTCGTTTAAGTGAATAGGTTTGCTGTTGGTAATGTTTGCTCTGGAAAGAAGCGACCTATAGTGTAAAAACTAGATAAACACAGTACTTTCAGTAGGAGCTGGCGGAGCGCCGGGCGTACAGGCGAGCGTCTCCTCTAAAGCGCTTTCCGATCTCGCCTTCGCTCCCGAGACTAAACACATTAATCACGGACTTTGGCTCGCCTTCGCTAATGATGATGGAGAATGGAAGTGTGTGAACGCTGGCTATTTGGCCTGAACACACAGTGAATGAAAAGGGCAAAGACAAGTGAAAGAGGGATGACAGAAAGATGGAGAGCGATCGAGATCGAGAGAGAGAGAGAGAGAGAGGGAGGAAAATAATAACAAAGCAAAGTCTGGATAGAGGAAGCACGGCAGGAAATGAGATCTACTATAATTTAACAGGCAGGAGGGAGAGGAAAGGAAGACACTTCATTTAAAAAACAAAACAAACAAAAAAAAAAACACAAAGCATTGAGCCAACACAAACCAAAATGAAGAGTGAACGAGTCGCATAATCTCAGTAAGAACAACACGATCTCCAGCTCGGTCTTATTACTGAACACTGACTGATGATTCTGCTGAACGATACGGACACTCGATCAATCTCTGATTAGAATCGTACAATTCTTCTTTCTTTGGAGGATTGCCATTGCTGATAGTAAAGCTCAAAGTGTGCGCACGTGTGTGTGTGTGTGTGTGTGTGTGTGTGTGTGTGTGTGTGTGTGTGCGCTAATTCAATTCGAGTTGTAAATTTCAGGTCGATATTATTCAATGTCATATTAAATCACATCATCTCGGGTTCCTTATCTCTCTCTCTCTCTCTCTCTCTCTCTCTATTTTTTCTCATTAACTCGGCCACCAGTTTCCGTCGTCACGGCGCTCTCCAGTCGAGCTCGGCGCCGCCAGGCTCGGCTTTGATCCGAGAACCAGAACTTCAGGGCAACTCCTACGGTAACTCATGACTCCTTACTTTCCATCAAGGTTACGCTCGCACACCGTGCAGCACTCACATTCTAATGATGTTCCTGACGTTGAAATTGTCCAAAGGGGAAGCGTCCGGGTCGTCCCCTTTCTCGTCCTGCAGGACGATCTGTTGAAGGATTCGGTCCAGGAGCTGCCACTGCTGTATGCTGCCCGCTCCACGCTTATCTGCAGCATGACACAGAAGGTACTGGAGTTTAGTACAGTGAGGGAGCGGAGATACAGGGGAGGAAAGTTACAGTACTCAGTCATTAAGACTAATACTACACGCTTTATGTTACAGTTTGACACCAATTCTAATTCTAATTCTCGTCTTCTACCTACTGTATTTATTCTACCGATACTGCATTCCAGGCATGGACCTGAGAGGGTGAATACTAACACATGCTTCCTCTGGAATACACAAAGCCGCTGCATTACTGTACATGACGCCTGACTGCCTGATCTGGTCACCGTTTGCACAGACCAGGGTTTGTAAAGACACAGTTTGCTGAGGTTGGAGTAGAAGAACTTGAGAACATCACCACAGCCAATTTCTAAGATCTTCATAAATGTCTTTATCACCCAAACCCCTCATGGACGCAGGTGCTGTACAGCGGTGAGAGCAGGAGGAACTCTGGACTGGGATGTTCAACCTCACAGGGGTTCGGTGGTCAGGGCTCGACAGCATAGAGGCTTATTTCTAAAACATTATCTACCAAACACAAATGTAAAGCTAGAAAATAGTTTTTTTTTTTTTTTTTTTAATGTACTTTCTATGGGTAGGATTGTTTCGTTTTGCCGCCAAACGTTAAATGTGTTTTCTGAGCTTCAAGTATTCATGGGACTTTGGGAGCATTTCATTTAGACGTTCTATGCAGACATCTTGACTGAACAAGCCACGCCCTTAAAGTACCGTACACTTGTGTCTTGTATCATTTTGATATTTTCTAAATGTAAAACTAGAGAACTTACTGCATTATTTTGGATAATAATAGAGAGCGATAAACAATAAAACTTATCAGATAATCAGAATTTGAATCACAACAAGCATGTGTTGTTGCATCATATGATATAAAGGGCCGATCACGTTTCAGTATGCAAATACATGACTTTTGTATTTTAATTTAAAAGGATATATAAAAACAATGCAGTTTGCAGGTAGATTAGTACGACTGGCCGCCGTCAGTCCTGGGCTGCTAGAAACACAAGGCTGGTTCTGTTGATGCGCACTCACATGGCATCTGCAGGCAGTGCTGGAGGATAGAAAGAAGATGAGGATAGGCGTCCGTGTGGCTCAGCTTCTTCTTAATCAGCTCAAACATCTGGCCGGCGCTCTTCGTGTCCACGTGCGTCTGCAAAGAAATCCCCCCCCCCGTTCGTTTCCCCAATTAGAGCGAAACGTAGACGGAAACCAGAATAAACATCATGTGCAGCATGTCAGTATTTTTGGGGGGAACCGGCTTATCGTACCATGTCGAAGCGCTTGGCTAGCTCACTGTCATCCTCGTTCCGCACCATCTCGAAAAAGTCCAAATGTCTGAAACAGACGAAACAGGAAATAAATTCATTAAACATCTTCCCTTCTTGGTGGAAACCGATGCTCGTATTAAACAATAATAAAGTCACTGACCTGTCGAGCGTGGCGTTCTCGTGCCCTCTCAGCTTGTCGATCACTGGCTGGATCCCCAACATTAAGAACTCGTACCTCAGATGAAGACGGAACTCTAGGTTGTCCTGCACACAAAAGCAAAACAGGTTCTTTCTTGGGTTCTCCGACAAACGCGCGGAGGACGTGCAAGGCGGCTCGGCTCCCCGAGAGGTTCTACCGATGTTTCGGTGCAGAGACGTCGGCATGAACGTCTACAGATGGACTCACCTCCCCAGGTCCCGCGTTCAGTACAGCGTTGATGAAGGACATGATGGCGGTCTTCAGGTTGACCTCGTCCCTGTAGCGGCCCGTGCTCCTGTCCAACTCGTGCAGAAGACTCTGGAAGCAGTGAGATGGTGCGAGATGGTGCGAGATGGTGCTTTAAAACTATAAACTTTAAAACTTAAGTTATGATGAAAATATATAATATTACCAACAATAAACAATTGCTTAGTTTTTTTTTTTTTTTAGACAAATTCTACACTAGAATTTGTGTCTGAAATGCAGTTTCTCCATTTCGGCTGTAACCGAACACCGCAGTACCTGGAAGCGAGTCCTCTCGGCGGCGTACTTCTGGTAGTGCGCCATGGCCTGCAGCACTTTCTTATGGCCGTCAGGCACCAGGCACAGAGCGCCCAGGATCTCCAGCACGGCCACCTTGGTCTTGATGTTGTCCTGCCGCAGGCTCTGGGAGATGGTGTTGATGCTCTGCGGGTGGGCCAGGACGTGCGCTCGGCCCTGAGAGTTGTTCATCAGCGCTTTGATGCAGCCGATGACGGACGTGTGGATGCGGCTCTCCGACGTCTCGAAGTCCATGCTCTTCAGGAAGTTCAGCAGGCACGTGAGGCCGTCTAGCTCGATGAAGCGCGTCACAAACCTGAACAATCAAGACACCAAACCATCGATTCAAAGTCCGAAGAGAAGATTTGAGAAGCTTGAGACATGTGGACTCCAGAAGGGTTTAACATCACTAGCAACAAGAACAAATCTGGATTAAAACCCCGCCCTTGCTTTTTTTTCTTCTCCCCCCACCCGATTCTCTTCTACTCATAGTTGTCTTGGCAGGCTTGTGAACCAGATGCCTTCCCCAGAATCTCACACTTACTGAACAACTGTTCGTTCTGAAAACAAACTCTGAAACACGACGGTATGAATGAAACAATTCTCATTAATCACAGCAGACGAAATGACGGTGCTCATTAATCAGACTAATTAAAGTCAATCACACCGAGAGCCCCGCTGATTCACCGCAGCTCTCACACGACTCATCTGTACTGTATACACACACACACACTCACGATACGACATCAACCCATCTTTATTAATGATCTCCCCCGCCACCATCATATGTATTACATACAACACAGAGCCAGACGTTATCAGTTAAAACTGCCGAAAATCACTGTGCACAGTCCGCAGGAGGTTACAGAAATACGTAAATGTGTAAAACGCTACTACTTCCATTACCGATCCAATACCAATAACAGAGCTCTGGATAACGACTTCAACCCGATACTGACGCGGTTCTCATTAGAGACGTGCCGATGTTCCTTTAAACCCGATGCATCACATGTCAACTTCACACTGTCATAGTAATGAAACTTACAAGTCTTAGAGACACATGTACAGTGGAACCTCGGATTGCGAGTAACGTGGTTTACGAGTGTTCCGCAAACCGAGCAAAGATTTTTTAATAAATTTTTAATTGGAAACCGAGCAAGTATTAGTTTACGAGCGCCGAGTATCATGTATCACGCATGCGACTCTTATTTTGACACCGAGTGGCAAGTGATCACAACTGAACCAATGATTTTTTTCTCTCTTGCCCTGCGGAATTATGGGAAATCGTCTCCCCTGGGTCTTAGTGCTCGTCTCATACACTCTCTCGGCTTCACACACGCAGGCACGCTTTCTTCACACAGAAAACTCTGCTCTGTCTGGATTCTTTTCAAAAGGTAAGGTGCTGGTTCATTTGTTTTATTTTATTTTTTTTTACTTTACATCAGTGAATTCGACCTCACGCGAGTGTCATTAGAGAGATTTCTTTTTTTTTTTTTCCCCCTTAAACCAGTGTTTCCGTAGTGTGTGTGTGTGTTTGTTGTGAAACTTAAAAAGCGAGGTGGGGGGAGGGAGGAGGAGTTTTACTGTGTAAGACGAGGGGAGGGAAGGGGCTAATTTCACACACATACAAATACACGGCGCCTGCACGCACAAACGGAAACACTTATCTGTCGGGGTTAATTTTTATTTATTTTTAAAGGTAAAGTGCAGGTTAATGTGTTTTATTTTTCCTTTATATATTGTATCAATTATTTTTATGCATTTTTTTGGGGGGGGCTGTGGAACGAATAATGTGAGTTTTCATTATTTCTTATGGGAAAATTTGATTTGGTTTACGAGTGTTTTGGAATATGAGCCCACTTCCTGAACGAATTATGCTCATAATCCAAGGTTCCACTGTATGTTATGTAAATGTAAAAGTCCTTTATATCCAAGTTTATTTCCATATTTCTATAATTTCTAAATTCCCTCACTTCTCTGTGTACGACTGCGTATGTGACGAATGAAATTAGAACACATGGAGTCGACCACAAAGTCTTTTCAAACAGATTCGTCAGCAGCGAACATTCTGAAGACATGTCCTCTGTCCTCTTCTTCAGACTCGAGCTCACAGACAGTCCTGGGTGACCAGAGATGCTCTGATTAGGGTTGGGTACCAGAGCCAAAGCAATACTTTTAAGCGATCTTAACAATAGACACCAGTCCAGCTGTTTATAATCCTCATTGTCCTTTCCTGCATTCGATGTGCGTAACATCTGGACTGCATGGGAGGACGAGTGACACTTGGGTTTGGACGAACGTTTGTTACCCATAAATAGTCTTGTGACCTAATGGCTAATCAAATTAGAACAGAACAGATATAAAAAAATTTTAAAAACGGTCTGCCTTGTTATTTGATGGAAAAAATCTAATCTAATCATTTGGTAAAATCTAAGCTTTCATGCTGACGTGTCTGAAACGGAGCAATGCGTACGCTGAAAGAAAAGGAATTATATAGAACAAAAATAATAATCGCTCAGTTCTCACCGAGCACATCAGTCTTCTTATCCAAGCTCCGTTTCAGATCCTTTATTAATAACGCCAGCGTGGAACGTACTGTATCCATCTCGCTGCTGTCTCGGCCAGGAGACGTACATTTCTGGATCGGACGCCGTACGCTTAACGCTGAGGACATAAGACTCCCCCTGTCGCTCAAAACCCCCGCAGGATGAAGGAGCTCACGCCACGCGATATACGCCAAGACGGAGACGCGCGCCAGAGGAGCCCCCGCTTAAGCCTCGGCTCAGGAATAATGAGGCCGGGTCGAGCGGGTGAGCCAGTTAAAAGCCTCCGTCTTCATCAAACTGGGAATTCAGTTTCCAATACAAATAAAAAGAAAAGAAAAAAAAAAAAGATTTTTAAACGATGCAGCTCGTAGTTTTCAAAAGTTTTTCAAGAACTATAATAATCATCTCCACAACCTGACTATTCCGACTTCATACATTCTGGAAAACTGTATTTATAAGGAAAAAAAAACAAAACAAAAAAAACAGGAGGTTTCTCTTTCCCGTTATTTTAATGGGGAAAATTAAAATGCATTCCAGGCCCATCTGGACTTCCTGAACGACTCTCCAAATATCACGTAAATCCTTACAAAAACACCAAATGAACCCACTTCCATCCGTCTCCTCACTCGCAGCGTTCGCTTCCCAATGAACTCGACACATTTTTACAGTTTTAAAACGCATTTCCATGCACTGCTGTTATTTTATCCTGATCTAAATGAACAATACTCCCTCTATGTAAAGACTGGAACCGAACAGGATTACAAAATCTATTTATAACGAACACATGATGTGTGTTTTAACACAGTTAATAAATAAGATGCTTCCCATTCATACAGTATTACACATGGGGGGGAAAAAACGTGAACAAAAAGATGGTCATGCAGGTTCATTTCAGTATTTCGGGGAAACTAGAGGTGCGTATCAGGACTGGGATCACACCATACGCAAAACAAGCTGGATTTATTTCTTGCATTCATGCAGTAATGAGGAAACACTCAGATATGAGGAATGCATTAGGCCACGCCTTGTTTGGAGTAAAATGTAAAACACAGGTATCTGGATCACTGATCAGATACGCGCGCGCGCGCACGCACGAATGTAAAAAAACATTCCAAAGATTTGTTGCAGGTCCAATTTCAGTGTTGAGGTGCAGTTTTAAAAGATGTGTTACAATTTACGCTATAAACGATTCTGCCATCAAACCGATTTGTTTCAGCGTTTTCATACAATATTTTTGGCCCTGAAAATATCAGCATTTACACTGACGCTAATATTCCACTAAAAATAATCAGAATATCGCCAGGTGATCAGAAATGAAAATGCATCACACAACAGTCGGACCCGATCCGGTGCAATCAGAATATAAACTGTTGATGGGAACGAGGGCGAGACGAGGGCGAGACGAGGGCGAGACGAGGGCGAGACGAGGGTGACGTGTAAACATTTGATAATTCATCCGATTCTTTTGCTCTTTATAGAAAGTGGCGAAGTGGTTAGCGCTGTCGCCTTGCACCTCCAGAGTTCGATTCCCACCTTGGGGTCTCTGTGTGCATGGAGTTCGCATGTTCTCAGCGTGATTGGTGGATTTCTTCCGGGTACTCCGGTTTCCTCCCACAGTCCAAAGGTCAGGTTAATTGGTGTTCCCAAACTGCCCGTAGTGTGTGAATGACTGTGAGTGTGTGTGTGTGTGTGTGTGTGTGTGTGAGTGAGTGAGTGTGTGTGTGTGTGTGTGAGTGTGTGCGCGCGCCCAGTGATGGATTGGCACTGACACAGACTACAAGCACTCCCACCTAATGTTTATAGTCTCCTGAGACAGACTCCAGTCCCCATGTGACCCTGTACAGGATGATCAATATGAGAGCTGAATGAATAAACCCCTTGGGAATGACTCTCTCTCTCTCTCTCTCTCTCTCTCTCTCTCTCTCCCGTTTGTCTTCACTTCAAACTTTTATCCACTGGGTCTCCGGGTGAGGGGGGGGGGGGGGGGTCATTGGTTAAACCGTGTGCCGTGAGCCAATCATAGACGAGACTGAATATCTGTAACCAATCACAACACAGAAGGTGGGATTTATCAGGAAGCCAGAACCCTGACTGACCTCGGTCTGAGAATGTTGAAGAAAAATTTAAATATCACTTTTTCTTATAATTTTTTCTTCTATTATATTTGTAACGACACGAGGAGCCGAGCCACTTTCTACACGTCAGGGGGAAAAACATCCTATTAGGATTAAATGCTTTGATCAGCGTTCATGTAAACAGTGACGTTGGAATCTTTAATCGGAATGATTTTAATGGGATTGAAGAAATATCGTCCATGTAAACCCAGCTGTCGTGTGGCTCGGCGCGCAGGAGGAACATTAAACCAAACGTACGGGACTGCTTAGGGGACGCAGGTGGACTGTCCATGTCCTCCATCAATTTAAATTCACCTCACATTTAAAAAAAAAAAAAAAGGCGTTTCTTTGAGGTATAAAAGAGTTGTGACGGATGTAGTACGGTTAGAGACGCTCCGTGGATTCGTCCCTCAAAAATGATCCGGCTCGTGAGCGGGAGTTTTTTTTAAGCATATTAAATATTAGTGAACTCTGATGGCAAATAAACCATGTCACACACACACACACACACACGCACGCACGCACGTATGAGCTCATAATTTATTTTTTTTTGTTCTTCCCTCGACAGTGAAACAGCAGACAGCAGAGGTGTCAGGAGCTCTTGGGGGAAACGTCACCTGATCCTCGTACAACTCTGCATAAATAACCTATAAAAATAATTCATCTGATCCGTCTTCTGCAGCCCTGACGAACAGAAAACGACTGAATTAAACACTATAAATCATTCAGTCGAATAGCCCGGGTGGCCCAGGCCCCGGTGTGTGTGTGTGTGTGTACGTGTGTGTGTGCCAGCCACATGGTGCACTGGGCAATTTGGCACCCGTGAATGTTGTGTGTTTGGATAGAACATGTGCAATGAGACGGAACATGTGCATGAAGTTTGCACTTTAACCAGCCACAATGGATGAATTGAGCAGCGCCGACTCCCCCGAGTGCGGCCTTAAAGGACCCTTGAGGAGCACATGAGGTTCAACCAGCTGAGATAGTGAGATAATTAGGAATGACCAAAAATCTCACTCTCTCACACACACACGCATAAAACACTCCTTATTGAATCAGCTTGGAAGAGGAGCGCGCTGGAGAAACAGCTGGGGTAGCACAGCGTCTTTAAAGCCCGGCCAAGGCAAACGCCACCTCACAGCACACACGATCGGCAGGCCAAAGCCGCCTTCGCTCGCTCTCCCCCCAACGCCCCCCGTTTCCCCTCGGACCACGCAGAGCTCGGCTACTATATTCACACGGCACCGGGAGAAAAACACGACGCCGTCCAAAATCTTCAAAAGGTGCGGTGTTGAGTTTCCGTGAAGGCATCCGACAAATGTGAAAACAAAGACGTTTGGTAGGTTCCATCTATCTAGCCTTTTAGCCTTTCCCGAGCGCGCAACGTCAATATTTTGAAGCCTAATATTTGAACGAGACGCAGAGAACTCTGGAAAAAGACAGGAAGCCACCGAGCTCGAGTCACCTTTTCCCCTCGACGGGCACGAGGTCAAAATATCGTTAAAGCTCAACGGAAAACTGCGCAAATTCCCCACTTTATCACCTGGGGGGATACGATATACAGCTGGGGCCATCGAGCTGAGGACCGACGTCCAGATGCAGGACCAGCAAAGTGGATCAGCAGACCAAAAGAAAAAAAAAAAGAATTTTTATATATGTAGAAAGAGAGAGAGAGAGATATTAGTTGCAAGCAGCGATGAGCGGGTCCAAGCACCCTGCACCGTCAGCAATCAAACCCTGAAGGTGTGAGGCATCGGTATTAGATTTACTTTTCTAAAATAAAATAGCTGTAGGTTCACTGAATTACTTTTTTTTGGGTTTGTTTGTCCCTCAAATTTTCCACAAATTTCCCAGCTTGGGTGGGTGACGTGTAGCATGTGTCCTCTACGACAGGTGAAGACAACGACCACGACCCCTTCGGGAAGTGTTGCTCATGCTGTATAACAGGGCAGCTGAACACACTCCCAGGACAGCACCCCCCAGCCCCACCTACATAAATAACAGGGACGGGAATCACCAGGGACAAGTTGATACGATATCATCACTGTACCTCGGTGCCGATTCGCTTTATATTGCGATTCTGTGTGTATCACAATTTTATAAATATCCTGATCCAATATATATATTATTTTTGATTTTGTTGCAATTCCAAACAAACCTCGCAAATAATGTGCTGCCTGCCAGTGCGTGACTAGTTTAGAGTGCCACCTGTAGGATTATAGAGGAACTGCAGCGCCTGGAATGCAACAATATATCAAACGAAAAAAAAAAAAGAAAAGAAAAAAAGAATCTGGAGTCAATGTGGTGTCTCACAAAAAAAATCATGATGGGTAACTACTTAAAAATACTTTTTCTGCCCCATCTCTAATAAATAAGCTCTCAGACCCTATGATTGTTTAGTACAGGCCACGGCTTGCTCTAGTCTTTCATCATTCGCCCTCAAAGAGGAGAGATCAAACACTTTCATGGATTTTTCAAGGCAGACGTGTCTCAGACGTGTCTCAGACGTGTCTCAGACGTTCAAATAGCCAGGAACTAGTAATTAATGATTTAGGATTTAAACAGGTAACCAGTCAGACCTTCATAAGCAAGAACCTCCAAGAACAACCCGACCTCCAGAAACTTTATGTAGATATATTCGTGTGCACTGACTCACCCAGACGTATCGAGGCAGGGATTTGACCTTGACCCCAGCTGAGATAAGTCAACCCCTGTGAGTCAGCACAATAAATGAAGCAGACTCCTACAGATCAGGAACGATTGTGCATTGCTGAGTGATCCAAGCTTCATTACAGGCTATTTCAGGACATCGTCTACATTAGAGAGAGAGACAGAGAGACGGAGTCTAGGGAGGACAGGAGTGCAGTGTCGACATGGAGCCTGTGTTGTGGGACACCAAACCAGGAACTGCCCGTCATCTGGACGACCCTCTACAGCAGACTGCGGAGGAGTGGAAAAGCACCCGGAGATCTATAAGAAACCCCCGACTCCAGTGCGTCCGCTGATGTGACACATGATGATGAGTGGACCAGGATGGCGGGGAAGTCGTCCAACAGCTGTAATTAGAGCCTGAGACAGGGATCAGGGACTGGAAGGACTCATTTAGGTCTGACGGACATATGCACAACAGATTTCGCACCAATTCGCACAAAGTGCTGTTATATCCCTGCTCGGCCGCGTCTCCTCAGGCGGCCCTCTGAGCCGCCGCGCTCATCCAATTAACACCGTCGGGGAAGCCCTTAAAGCGGCGCCGCATCACGGGAACGGTATGAACATCCAGCGTAAACAGTGACTGACTAGACTGCAGTAGACATTTCTGACATTTCTATGGCTTTGGATCGGCCTTGGAATCTTGAAGACGTTATAGCTCCAGATAGCACACACAAGCTTCTGAAGGTCTTCAAAGCGAGCCGGGAAATGTGCCGCGATGGAGTTTAAAAGAGGAACAAACATTTAAGCGAGCTGCTTATTATCGCCGTGATGAATTGGCAGGAGATTAAATGCATCGTCTTTGGGAACCTCTTATTAAATGTATTCATCTCATTACAGAGGAAATGATGGCGATGGAGAACGATGAAGCAGTTTCCAGTGGAGTCTCGGAATAATCTTCTGTTCATTGCTTTACGTACAGTACAGTACCGTCTTTGTTTTTGTTTTATTGTTTACATATTGTTTTATTTGCTTATTTTATACAATGAGGGTGGACTTTTTTTTTTTTTTTAATACTCACACAGAGTGTGTACTGAGATGGTCGCCCAAGTTTATTTGTGCATATTATTATTATTACTAGGTTTTTCCCTTTAATATCACTTTTGCTCTTTCAGTCATGTTTGTATAGTTGGTTAAAATGTAATAAAATTCAGTTCATCATATTGTGCTGAGAAAAAACATATATGTGTCGTTCCAGATCGTACGAGCCTGACCCGATATGTTTATTAATATATAATGCAAAGTAATGCAAAAATGACTAAAACACTCTGAGAGTTTAAGATGCTACGGGATCTGACAAACACTGCCACCTTTAAACATCAAAGAGTGTTTAGTTCCTAATGTTGTTACTTGGTCTTCCTTTTCACATATGAGCAGACGGAGGGGAGGGTTAGGCGTTATGTCTGAAATGTGAAATTAATAGAAATACCAAATAAATAAATTAATAAAAAAAGAAAAAATTAAAAAATTAAAAAAAAAAAAAATATATATATATATATATATATATATATATATATATATATATATATATATATATATAATTATAGAAGAGGGGAAAAAAAAAACCTTCAACAGTTTTAGTTTGATGGTAATTGGTTAGTAACCCAGTGAAGGGATCTATACAATGACGGAAATGTAAGCACTTTTCTAAGTTATATTTCATACCCAAGGGGAATTTGGGGAAGCCAGTCCGCGCACCAGCATGTTTTTTTTCGCAATATGAGACAAACTACAGAGGGAGAACATGTATTGTAATATTATTATTATCATTTTTCCCTTGGTTCATTTCTGAAGGTTCTCAGAAGCACCAAGCACAAACCTGGCTTACGTAAAGCTGGAGCCCTCACCGTATCCTAACAGGACGCTACCTTTGTCTAACCCCATCCAGCTCGTCTTGCTAATTGAAGTTTACACACCGACTCGTCACCATGAAAAGCCCCATAAAGAAGTCCATAAAAACCTCAGACGCTGCAGGTTACAGCGTGAAAACCTCAGCACGTAAACAAAATCACTTATCGGCTCTCGGTTACGTCCTTGCGACCCCCCGCCCCCTCGCACCACCCCTCCTCTTCCTGTCCGAGTCTGCGTAACGCTCCTAGTAGATAGAGCCCCCTTCTTTTCTAGAACGACACGGATTTACAGCCAGCGTTATGGAAAGGAACATCTGCAAGCACTTGTGCTGATGGCGCACACAGGGATGATCAGCGTCGGAGCCAAAACACCAGAACGGACGCCTTGTTTGTGTGTGATCAGTGCAAACCAGTGTTATGAGCGATTGGCGGCAGACTGTCTATGCTGACTAACAAATCTTTTGAATTGAGCATCGAGCCCGACTCCTAGCTGTCGGTTTTGTTTTTACTGAGGACAGCGACTCGGGTTCTGCTAGAACGCTCGAGTCGGAAATTCTCGCAACGCCGAGCCAAAGCTAAAAAACAAGCTGCAAACACTCACACACGAGCTCGGAGTTAAAATACATTCATGAGCCTGAGATCATCTATTATTCATGAAAGAAGGAGCGGGCCTTTAGAGAAGCTACACAGATTTTCTTCACTTTTTAAAAAGTTTTTTTTTTTTAAGACGTACACTGGTAGTGTCTAGTGTGGGCCCTGGGTAGGATTTATAGAAATCTTGCAGTAGTCAAAGGACGGCTCTAATAAATGATTACTTGGACAAATCAGGGGGAAAAAAAACAAAACAAAAAAAAACAACCACACACACTAATAATATTGTTCTGATTTATTCAGCCCTTTGCCTAAACTGAGTATTAAACCATGCATTTATTCTCGGAGTACGGGCGCACAAAAATATGATCAAAGATTCCCTCCTACTGCGCAATTTCATCCTGGTATTAATAACGAAAAACAGACGGGCTGTGGATTACGGTGACGATGCACTCGGCTCCTCTCGACGAACAATAGCACACATTAAAAGCCAATAACGTTTAGATCGCCTCCACACACACACTGCAGACCGTTCCAGTGGAGTTTGTCTTGAAACGGTTCGTGAACTCGCACACTTCCTGCCTCTGCTGCAGGCGCCGCGCTCTGATGCATTATTATTATTTTGTCCTTTGTTTTTATTCACTTTCATATTCCAACACTCCAAACACAGCCACTGGAGCTCGGACAGGAAAAAAAAAAAAAAAAAAAAGAAGGTTCCTCCTTCCACTGCGCGACAGAAAGACCACAAAACCCCAGACACGGGCCAGATGGTCTCACACACACACACACACTATACGCAGTGACTTGAGAGAACTCAAGTCAATGGCATTCAAATCTTCCCAAAATCTGATAAGAGAGACGCGAAAGCTGTTCCAAGAGCCGAGGTGAAGCAGGACGGCTGATGAAATATTCTCCATTTTTCTCCAAAGGCTTCGCAGCGCGTTGTTGGATTCTTGGCGATTTTAGCACACAGTGTATTTTCTTTCCAACAGCTTTCTTTTTAGATGGCGTTTATGTGAAACGATTGGATCAATTTGGATTCGAATCTATTGTGCAAAAAAAAAAAAAAAAAAAAATCATGTAGTGACCTCGTTTCCCCTGTCGTCTGTTCCAAACCCTCAGCATTCAGCATCAGCAGTGAACTAATCACCTCCTGATCATCTCTCATCATCTGCACCTGTTTCTCACTGGATCAGGACTTCAGTTAGATGATTTTATACTTTACGCGTCACGGTGTGGCCTAACAAACAAAAAGCATCAGTGGGTAAAGCATTAGCCGACAGTCCAGAAGGTGCCAGGTTCAAACCCCAGCACCACCACGTTGCCACTGTTGGGCCCTTGAGCACGGCCTCAACTGCTCAGATGTATTATAAGATAAAATGTAAGTGGCTCTGGATACGGGCGTCTACAAGAGAGTCCGGCTCTTCGGAAGCAAAATATGAAGAAATGAGGTGTGGATCAGCCACCTGCGCACTGACAGAGGGGTCGTTTCCCCACAGTGGGGTCGTTTCCCCACATTTCTACAGCCCTGATCAAACAGATCAGCTTCCAATGCTTCATGTCAAACCTGCAGCCGAGTGATCACAGCATCTCACAGATCATCACTCCAGCTATAACTTTCTGGAATTTCAAGTCCAACATTTGCTCCTGATATTTTCCCTTCTGTTGGATGTCACTGTAACTCTAGGGTTAGTCACTATTTGACTGAGATGCAGACAACAACTTCTAACATTTACAGGAGTAACATGAACACCACCGATGCCATAAAATATCAAGAAATTAGCACCAAAGTCACAAACATTTCAATACAAACGTGTGTGTGTATATATATATATATATATGTGGAGTTTTCATTTCACGAGAGACACAGTGCTTACCTCATGGGCTGAGTGCGAAGTGCCGTTTTCAAATCTTCAACCACTTTATTCCTCATCTCCATCTCCTCCTCGTCAAACGCAAAAAGGGTCTGCATCTGGAACAGATACACGGCAAATCCTGCTATTAATCATCCTTACTTTAAGACCATAAAACCAGGGAACAACTAAAATTCCTAAATGCGAAAGCTGGTTAGATGTAGACCTACACTTCCAATTAAAAATAATTTACTTTATTTTAAAAGTCACATTTACATCATGTTTTTGTGATGCATTTCCTCGATGGGAATTCCTTCGAACGGGCATAAAAAAAGGTCAGAAAGTCCGTTTTAAATCTTAAATTACTGCTAGACATGTGACCAGTCTCGTATAGATATCGTCACAGCGTGCGCCAGTGATGGGTGTGCGTCTGAATCTTTCGTCATTTCTTGCTCACTCCGTAGGCTCACTAGGTAGGCGGCCTCCCCTTCTGCAGGGGTGCGAATGGGCGGGGCCACGGGAAAGGGCACAAGGCTGGTGAATAATCCTCTTTAATGGATCTCGTGCTTCCTCTGCGGTATAAAAACGAGGCGGGGAGTTTAGCTCGAGGTCCTGGAGGTCTACAGAGCAGAGACGCGCGACGGGCGCTTAAAATGCAGAAAAGTGGCATGCGAGCGGGGTGATGTAACACGCCCCCGGCACTTCAAAGGCTATAGAACTGAGGGCAGCCGTTTGATCTCCGCCTTGAGGACAGCCGCAAAAAAAAAAAGACTGCACGAGCTCCCGCGGCACTTTCACTTTCGGACAGAGGAAAAGGCCACTGCGTCTTCATCTTAAGGCCCACCGTCACCATTTTCATCCCGTTTTTTTTCCGTCCTCCCTCCTTAAACCTTTTCCTTTCCCCCCTATTAAAATATATATTACATCATAAATAAGAGCAGTAAGAAGTAAGAGCCCATCATTTTAGAAGATCCAAATTGGAGGCGTTTACCAAAAGGAAAGAGTAAGGACTGGGGCATTTACATGCTCTAATATAAAGGGTGTTTTAATAACATTTCCTAGAACCTTCGAATTCAGGAACTCCATCATTGTAATGGTTTGGTAACCTCGAGCACTAAATACTTCAAAATGAACAAAACAGAGGTACATCGTTTTTGTAAAACTTTAATTTATCTTCTGTTGCGTCTCTGATTGTATAAAGCCTGAATATGACCAGGCAGTCATGGGACCTTGCACGCTTGCAGCTGAGCTTCAGGTCCACGACGCGTAGCGTCCAACTGCAGTTGTGCGCATTAGATTTGGCCGAGGCTTCTGTTCAGCTTCTGTACCGCTTCACTCGTTCCACTGTGGAGTCACGCCAAGCACAAATGTGTGTTATAACTACACACTAAATCCTATTTCACAAAGGCTGCCGAATAACGTGCCTGCATTACTCTTTATAAAAAAAAAAAAAAAAAAAGATATAATAGCTGCCAAGATACCAAAAGTAAAGACTTATATTGGCTGACTTGGTCAAAGGATGTGTTGAAAGTCATGCTTGGTAAGCTGGCAAGGCCTTTATATAAAAGACATAGATCATGTTTATGGGCAAAAAAAAAAAAAAACTGCTGATATGGCACCAGGGTCCTCTTAGTCATGTTCAACCAGATTCAGGCTCTCGTCCCGCCGCGGGGCTGCGCAGATGTTTCTGCCATAACATCCATTGGACGGATCTGGACTGTCCCTGTCCAGATGGCTCGTGGATCACTGGCACTGCTGCAAAGCCCCAGGCTCAGCTCCCTAAATGGATATGTACGTCCTAAATGGCAGGCACTAGGATGTGGAAGTCCAGAGGATGGATTGTGGGCTAATGTCCTGCAGGCTAAATGTGCACTCTCTGAACAAAGCAATCTTCTGAATGATGACCCAGATCAAGCGTGTCCGAGGTCGGGGCCCTTTATCTACCCAGCTTGTCGGAGAAAGTGTGATGATCTAAGATCAGACCGCGCTTCATGAAAATGGGAAAAATATGAACGCATAAACTAAACTTGAAATCCATGCAAACACACGGCTAAAGTTGGCAGGTATCACATAAACCAGTTTCATTAAAAAGCCAGGATGTGCTTACATGCATGAACAAACGAGAGAATTAACAAGCTGCGGCTTGACTCTTGATGCTAACGGACCAGTTGCGCTCCATAAATCGTGTAAATGCGTGAAACAACAACAACAAGACTTATGGAACATAAGCGTCCTGTGACTGAAGACCAAAGCACCAGTTACACCCTAGACTTACTTTAAGAGTATCGAGCCTTTGGCCCGAGGTGCCGCACTGTGTGATATGTGGCAGTGCCAATATGAAAACGATACCTATAAGACTGATGAGAATGGAAAGGATCCGTAGGGTTCCCATTTAGAGCGTGACCACATCAGTCTTGACAGCGCGTTCTGCATGGCTGCTGGGAGCCAGCGTGTAACGTCGCTGGGCCAAGCAGACACTGGGAAAATGAGCATATTCAATAATTCAGCTACCAAGAGCGATCCCAGGAGCACACCACACACATCCTCTCCAAGCCATGAGGTCATAGCACAACCTTTCCACACACTTTGTACAATTCTTGCAATGTGTGGCCTTCAAATGCCATTACAGCACAGGTAATAAAGAGTGTTTCTGGGCGACAATGCTCGACTGCTTCGAAAAAATATAAAGACCTGCCCACATCATAGGATCCTTCCAGCAAGTCCCTGTCTTTCGAGGACAAATCCATATTAACCTAAGGTTTTATTTTAGGCGTCAGATTATTTGCAGCTAAAAAATACCTTAAATCTGATTCTTTTGGATTTCAATAAAGGTCATAAGAAAAAAGGATACAATGGTAGGATGAAGCAAAGCTAGGGCTGATTTCATGCAGATTCATGTAGTGAGGACATTGCATCAGGACAGCGGTGACACATGATTACACAGATAGAGTACATGTACAGTACATACATCTTCATATCACGATTGTGGCTATTCATAGATCATGAGTGTTCATAGATCATAAAGCAGTGTTCTACAGTTTGTTAGGTAAATCTGAGAGTCTTGTGAAATTGAATTAAAGCTGAAAATTGAATTAAAGCTGTGTCCTGGCCAACAGAAAGAAAATACATGGTGAAAAGAAAAGGGCCCGAAGACCGACACTTGAGGGTCACTTCATGTGAAAGGGGCGGCAAAGTTTTTTATTTTATTTTTTATTTTTTGTATGCTAACGTTTAGGTATCTCTGGCAAGTTACTCATTTATTTTTTAAGTAAAAATATCCCTTGCAGCAAGGGGAAAAAAATAAAATAAATTCTGATGTTACAGTAAACAGTTAAGTTATATTTGGCAAACTTGTACTTGAATTTTAATTAATTCATTAGCCCTTAATTGATTCATTAGGACTCAAAAAAATAAATACAAGAAAGTGTACAGTGTAATAAATATGCTGAGCCTCTGATTAATCAACCACAGGTTTGTTAATACCTACAAAGCAGTCGAAGGTTCTCTCACTCACTCTTAGTCTACAGGGTCGCGGGGGGCCTAGAGCCGATCCCAGAGGACTTGGGGCACAAGGCAGGGTACACCCTGGACAGGGTGCCAATCCATCACAGGGAACACACACACACACACATACACTCACACACACTACGGGCAATTTGGGAACGCCAGTTAGCCTAATCTGCATGTCTTTAGACTGTGGGAGGAAACCGGAGAACCCGGAGGAAACGCACCAAACACAGGGAGAACATGCAAACTCCATACACACAGAGACGGGAATCGAACCTATGAAAAGATATTAAATTGAACAAAATAATTTTTTTAGTTCCCCAAACATTTGTATACAGCTCTATTTTTAATGGTGGTTTCATCATAGAATGTTCTGGCTTTTGGTTGGACTCGATTAACATGATAAACCAATGTCTCAAACATGGTAAACCAAACCTGAGCCATGGCAGAAAAGCATCTAAAAGTTGCACCGACACCAAACAGAATAAAAATGAAGCGCACCTTTATCACCTCTCGTTAACTTTATTACCCGTGTTTGGACGGATACGGAGCCTCAGAAACGGGTCTATACTTAGAAACGTCATTAATCACTATGAGCGCTAAGACACATGGACAGAGATAGGCAACATGTGAGGTAATGACTAAAGGAGACCATGATAATGGACCTGATGAGGTGCTATATGGGCTCTGGAGTTTAAAGCGCAGCAGGAAGTGTGCTGTTTGTAAGGAAATTATTTCTCCAGTCCTAGCGAAAAAAACACAAACATCTGCGAAATGGATAGATCTCTAAACAGTGGGTTGCTAGGAGCATCGTGTCTGCAAATCAAATCGTAAGTAAGTAAATAAATAAATATTCTGTAAAATATAATGCCAATTACTGTAAGGTCCACCCTTAAACAGCATCCGTCAGCGAGATTTCACTAGCCTGAGGTTCACTAAGAGATATGCTCATGTAGACATGTTCTGACTGGACCACAGGGACACTGAACATGTACAGTACAGTACTGAATGGACAGCATGTCCGAATCAAATGTTGGATCGAGAACTCACCAAATCAGACGTGTGCTAACTTTAACAAGGCTATGCTAAATACCTTTTTTATAACACAGCCGTCTTGTCGGTTTCTGAGCATCACATCCGAGTGTCTCTACAGGGAGCGCAGAGGTCACATGACCGAAACTGATCTCGTATTCAACTCTAATTTAAAGAAATACTGTATGTCAGAGAACTATTAAAATCCCAATACTCAAGTTTCACCCAAGTATCACTTACTTGGATTATGTATCGTGCAAGGATATTCATTTATTTATTTATTATTTCATTAAAATAAATAAATAAATAAATAAATAAATTCACATTAAGAACTGAACCTTTCAAGTTTGAAGCCTTTGAAGTTGCGCGTATTGTACGTCTGAGAACCGTTCAAAACTGGTTTGCGTCAGTGGAAAGCCAAGTTATGTGAGTTTACACGTTTTTTTATTTTTTTTTTGTGTAAGATTTAGTGAAGACGTACTGTAGCACCAGGAGTCCCAAGTATATTATCAAGGACGGTAGCAAGAAAAAACGCGAGACGCTCTCAGTTTGGTTTTTAAAGCAGCCGGTGCCGAGAGGAATCATAAATTACCGTTAAGTGAGGTTTAATGTCTATTTATTTCATATTCTATTTAATTTGCATGCCTTTTCTAAATGTTTTGATTGTTTTTGTAAAAATATGATTATAGTGTTATAGTGTAATATTAAAGTGTTATAGTGTAATATTAAAGTGTTATAGTGTAATATTAAAGTGTTTTTAATATTGGTAATATTCTTGGGCGGCTGGAACGGATTATCTGCATTTACATTACTTCCTATGGGACAATGCGTTTCACTATACAAAATTCCACCTCCGGAACAGATTACATTCGTATGCGAATTTATTAGCTTGACTAATTCTTAGAGCGTTTAAAAGCGCTTTATTCTTATAGTTAAACTGAACATTGATGAGTCAGAAACCTGAGTGAAGTCTAAACCATTGTGATTGTGGGATAGAAACTTACAGCAGCCATGGAGTTGATGCGGTCTATGTAGTAGTCAGGCCAGCTGGTCGCGAGTTTGTTGGGATCCTCTTGCTCCTGAATAAACACGGAAAACAAAACAGGCTGAGTACAAAACCAAATGCGTACAGAAAACTGGTACAGACTTAAAGCAACCTCAGAAATCAAGAGGCATGACTCTACACAATCAGAAACATTTATTTTTTTGATGTACAATAAGAAAAAGGAAATATGCGGACAGACACAATTAGTAAAGTTATTATTACTAAACAGATAAACACTAAACAGAATTTAACAAGATTCACGCGGTATGAAATGATAATGCAAGATAATTACATTATACACTATAACTATTGGTCATAACTATATCAAAGTAACAACGTTAATGCATGTATACCTGAATAGAAACCCGACTTTGATCATCAGCTCGGGTAAAAGCACATAGTTCAGTTTTATTAACGGGTTTAAAAAGACATAATCAGATCATGTGGGACGTACAAAAGCAAATTTCGTTAATGCAACTCAATTCCATTACGTGGACCCCAATACGTGCATTTGAATTAAGTGAATTCCAGTATAGACGCAGAAGGAGTTCATACTGTCATTCAAGCTCAGACCGTTTCCAAAATTAGAGACATTAACCCAAAAAGAAGGGTTAGCTTCCTCGTGTTGTTTCATGCTATAGCACCCCTAGTGGCAACACTGAGCACTTGCGTCATGTTACGAGGTTTTAGGACTTGTATAAATGTGGAAAGCTGGCTGATGCAGGCTGATGATTGGTGCAGGTACTTTTACACAGAGGAACGCTCTAGCCCGCCTCATTCACATGCATGAGCTCACAAACACCTACGATTGACTTTTGTCACAGTGATTGACAGGTGACCACTCCTCCCACTCAGAGAGCACAACACTGGTAGGATTTAAATATAGTAGGACTAATAAGTTCTGTTGCATCACTAGGGATCATTCAAGACGAATCTAATCAATTGATATGAACCTGTTGTATGAAGGATGTTCAGGTCTCTAGCGACAATTTTATCGGACGCTAGCCAAGTATGATAGGACGCGAGCAGGTAACTACATTATTTACTCAAGATATTTAGGGGAAATCTGCAGAAAATCACCCTGGGAGGATTGAAAGCGTACTTGGACGATTGTTAAAAACGGTGACTAAAGCGAGTTTAAGACGTTAACGTTGCTTGTGTCTGACCTTGAATCGCCCGTCAGCACCATTTAATCACACTGAATAACCAAATACGGTTTCCATAAAACTATAATTATAAAACCAAGTATGATGTGATAATGTGAACCTATGAGGCCAGAAATTCAAACTAAATTCATTCCAAACGACATTGAAATAATATCTTTCTTGAAGAAAGTGTGATATCCAGATTTCTTGGAAAGTTTTCTGTGCTTTTTTCCCCCCCAAAGACGTACTGCATCAGAAAAACAAAACCTCATACTTTTACAAAAAAAAAATAACGGACATCAAGGATCATAACAACAGAAAAGATCCTTAGATGTACTGTGAGGTTGAGGCAGTTGAACGAACATAGGACAAGTCAGAGTGCGGCCGGTATCGAGCAACCGTGGGACGCACCAGATCCACGGAGACCCCACGCCGCCAAACACACCACCCAAAGGATCTGCCGCCAACGTCTTGGTCACCACAGGGGCACGAGGGGAACCCAAACCTTAAAAGTGGTTGTAATGTTAATTAACCAAACTGAGACTCGACATTAAACTTTAGTCCTCTAGTTACACGAATACAGCTGATGTTCTTCCACTTTAATCATAAACGCTAGAGGTTCCTGAAGAAGCTCCTGAAGTTCCATGAAAATGTGACTATTGTAAACAGGACTAAATTTCCTTCTCCATGTTTTGCTCCTCCACTTAGATCTGCTCCTCTAGCTAGGTTTTTTCACCTTCACTGCTCGTCTGTAACACCAGCTGCGGTAGCAAATGTTGTTAGTTCATCATTACTCCCTCAGGCCCATGCGCACTGATCTGATCACCGTGTGTCCCACGTGGCCATCACCTCTCGTGCTGACCATCAGTCGAGCTGCGGGCTGAATAAATGACTGCAGTTCATCACCGAACCTGCCTTCAGAACAGAGATCCAGGTTCTCCTGTCCGTTTCCTTTAGTACACGGTCATCTGTGTACGATTTCTCTTTCACCAGAAGAACACTTACTGCTGTAGATGTGTGTGATACCCGAGACCATGTGAAATGAGGACCGGCTTCTGTTTCAACCGCAGTCCGTCACAATAAGTGTTGCAGTTAAAAAGATAAATAAAAATACAACCAAAACAGTGTGGAGCGTTCGTGATTGATGAAGAGACGTGGACACTGATGGACCTACAGGACAATTCATCTTAAAACTGCTCTCGCACCTGATAAGGTTACGCATAATGGAGAATGAAACGGAGCATGGAGGGGGAAAAATGAGAAAGCAACGGAGGAAATTCAAATACTGTACGACTCGGGATCGACTCAGTGCGGCATTTCTCACACACCGAGACATATCGACAACTGTTCATTTTTAAAAACGTTTTTCGTGTCAGTGACGCCATCAGCGATCGATTAACTCGTAGCGAACAATTTAATCTCGCGTTACCGGTTTATTCTGCCACCGTGAGAGCGGTGTACCGAGAGGCAGTGAATGCAGCGATGCCAGCTGCAGGAAACAGAATAAAATGGCCGTACTGATGGTCACACATGGTAGGAAAGAAACCCACCACTTGAGCCACCAATGCCCCATGTGGAAGGCCCGGTTTCAGTTCCGACCTGACGCCCAAACTCCAGCCACTGGACGCAGTGCTGGTCCCAGGCACGAATAAAAAAAAAAATGGGAGGGTTGCGTCAGGAATGCATCCGGCATAAAAAACCTGTGCCAAGTTGTTGTGCGGATCACAATCATCTCCTCTGAACAGGTGATATTGAGATGTATATCTGCTCCTTCTGCTCTGTAAAGCTTCATAACGGCTCTAATCTGAGGTGCTGCTTGAGGTTAATTGGTGATTTCTGAGGCTGGTGACTCTAAATGAACTTCTCCTCTGCAGCAGCAAGTTTTGGTCTCGCCTTCCTGGGAAGGTCTTCATGAGAGACGGTTTCATCATGGAGCTCGATGGGGTTTACAAACGCACTCGACACACAACACTGTTCTTGCGAGAACCGATCCAGAACCGCCGACTTTCATGTCCTTAAATAACAAACTGACTGTTACTGCTGACCTCATGCCATGTGCGTCATTTCATAGTTTGGAAATCTCCAGTCTTGTCCTAGAATGTAGAAAATAAATCCAAACTCGTGTCCAGACTTCTGACTGGTACTGTTCTGTATGTGTTAGAACACTTTTGTGCTGGCCCGTTCCAGAAAGCTGCGACCGCGTGTGTATTTCAGACCCGTGGGAAACAGCGCTCAGTCAAATCCAAAAAGTTCTCCGGAGCAAAAGGCTGCCAGCCCTCGAAGCTAACTTCAAGCTAGGACGGTACTGTAGTTCATTCTGTAATTTGTTTACTTTTAATCCAGACTATGTTTGCACACGTTGGCAGACTGACTGATTCGCACCAGATTATCATCCTAAAGAGCATTTTGTACCCATCGCCTGCCGTGTAGAGAACATCGCTCCTGGTGGCACAGCCCGATACAGAAGCGCTCATTAGAAGGTGGCGAGTTTGCTCTTGGCTACGAAGCGGGAGAGACAAGCGAGACGCACCCGTCTGGTTTAAGGTTAACACGGTAGTCAACTGTTCTCTCTCTCTCTCTCTCTATGTGAATATTTGTACCATTAAAGCACCCGGAGTGGAGCGAGGAACAATAAACATGACCCCAAGATCACGGCCAGCCGACCTGAGGCTCACCATGACAAAGGGTTGGACAGAAAAAAAAGCCACGTACTGTACACACACACACACACACACACCACTGCACTGTCATCTCTAATACAACGGGGAGGAAAAAACCTCGAGAAGATGCAAGAGGAGGCAATAAAAGAGACGAAGGTGAAGAATGAGAAGATGCAGTAAGAAAAAAGGAGGAGGAGATGGAAGTAAAGGAGATAAACAGATTGTAGTACGGGGAGAAGATGGAAGAGGATAAAAGTGTGGAGGAAGAAAGGAAAGAATGAGATGACTATTCATATAGGAGCGAATAGGGAAGACGGAGAAGGACGGCGAGAGTGTGAAACAGGAAACGAAAGTGAAGCCAGCTGTAAAGTAGATGAAGAAGATGATGAATGATGAGAAGATGCTGAAGAAGGAGGAGGAAATGTAGGGCATGAAAGAAGAATGAGGTGAAGGTAGAGGAACCAAGAAAGAAGAAGGAAAAGGCCGGTGAAGATGTTTAGGGTGAAGAGTGAGGAGAAGAAGAAACAGGAGGAAGAGGAGATGCAGGGGAACGAGGAGAGGAAGGAGAGGCATCGTTCTTTCCAAATAGCTCAGCAGTGCTCGGAATTGGAAAGAACTGGAAACCAGTGATGTTAAATGTCCTCATTATGACCCTAATCCAACACACACACACACACACACAATGCCGTGTTCTCCCAGGATTCCGAGACGCGTTTCTCTTTCATGTCTCCTCATGTACTAGATCACACCAGCGGCTTCTGGCAGCGCTCATTTAAAGTTCAGTCTCGGGGAACAACTCCATCGCGTCTCTTTCGCGACCTGACCCGTTCGTTTTCTGCGGTTTCGTTTTTCGAGCGGTGTATCCGTGCCCGAGCTCGGGATGCGGAGTGCGTTTGTGGAGATCTGGGAACTTGTTGGCTGAACCCCGTGGACTCCTTCAGAGGAGCAGCTGTGTAAATGTGAAGGTGATGACACAGCTGCCAAAACACAAAATACTTCAGTTTACAAAAAGAGCATTCCCCTATAATAAACACGAGTACATGACTACTTGTTGGCAGGACCGACGAGTTACCAGTCAGGAAAACCGACTTCGGGGTTGTTAAGAAGGAACCTTTGAAGGATCGAGTTTGTGAGCTGGAACACAAGCTTTTCACGGCGCGGAATGCAGCTCATTAACATGAGAAAAACAATTCATTTTTCATGGGTTGTGCGTGTGTACCTTTGTTTGTATGGTTGCTAGGGTTGAAACGATATGCGTGTGTGGACCGAACCGTTCAGTACAGGAGGTTCAGCTCGGTGCATCATGTTCCGAGTGAACACAGTCTAGGCTTTAACGGGTGCTGAGGCGTCTCCTCCATTGATCTGGTCAGTTCAAATGTATCGGACAGGCAGCACGTTACTGACGTCGCATCACAAGATACGGAATTTGTACACGTCTGAAAAACGGACAAAATCGGGAAACTGAATGTCCCCAAGTGATATACACGCTCTCAACTGTATGATCAGTGTTTTAGATTTAACAACTAAATATGTGATACTTGTACATAAAAGTAGGACATGCATTTGGGGTGGTAAAATGTTGCAGTTCCACTATAATCCTACAGGCGGAGCTCTCTAAACTACTCACACATTGGCAGGCGGCACAGCATCCTGCGGAATCCAGGAATTAGCAAATTTATTTCTCAGGTTTTTACATTTATATACATCGCATCGGGGTACTTGTACAATCACGATACTGACAGAATCGCAATACAAATCATATCGGCACGGTGGTATCGTGATAATATCGTATCGGCCGGTTCCTGGTGATTCTGACCCTAATATACAGTGTAATTCATTTAAAGGTTTGAAATTTTATTCTGTTTATTTCTCAGAGTGACGCCAAATCAACATGTCTGCTCACAGCATCAGAAAGAAACAGAATAAACCCATAAATAACCAGAAGGAACCTATAAATGACCAGAAGTCCCCGGAACCCATAAATAACCAGAATGAACCTATAAATGACCAGAAGTCCCCGGAACCCATAAATAACCAGAATGAACCCATAAATAACCAGAATGAACCCATAAATAACCAGAATGAACCCATAAATAACCAGAATGAACCCATAAATAACCAGAATGAACCCATAAATAACCAGAATGAACCCATAAATAACCAGAATGAACCCATAAATAACCAGAATGAACCCATAAATAACCAGAATGAACCCATAAATAACCAGAATGAACCCATAAATAAACAGAATGAACCTATAAATAACCAGAATGAACCCATAAATAACCAGAATAAACCTATAAATAACCAGAATGAACCCATAAATAACCAGAATGAACCCATAAATAACCAGAATGAACCCATAAATAACCAGAATAAACCTATAAATAACCAGAATGAACCCATAAATAAACAGAATGAACCTATAAATAACCAGAATGAACCCATAAATAACCAGAATAAACCTATAAATAACCAGAATGAACCTATAAATAACCAGAATAAACCTATAAATAACCAGAATGAACCTATCACCATCTCAGGGAGTTTTTCCTCGCCACTTATCATTTTGATTCATACATGTTCACTTCTCATACAAACTTGTATAATTCTTTTAATTGTGTAAAGCTGCTTTGCGACAATGTCAATTGTTAAAAGCGCTATACAACTAAAATTTAATTGAAAATTGAATTGACTTATTGCGATTCTGTTAGTCTCATGATTTTATAAGTACAGCGATGTGATATTACCTGTACATGTTTTTCAGATGATTTTATTACATATATACCATAATGCTGTTTCTGTTCTTAAACCGATATGTCCTTATTTATTTGAGAATGGAAGGTTTGTGCCTTTTGTGCATTTCTTGTGTGTTTAGGAAACTATCGGCACTTTCTCACTTGTTCATTTGTACAAGTTTATATTTAGTCTTTTTTTTTTTTTTTTTTTTTCCACGTCACTGGACCAAAAATGTAGCAAACTGTGACTTTTCTGTACCGTTACACCCTTAACAGTCAGCCTACTTATGTAATTATAAACTTGATGAAATAAAGGTTTTATAGGTGATATAATACCTGATCTGCTAAATACAGTAAGATGGTTTCAAAGTTATAGTTTTACATTTTCCAAACTGTTCTGCTGAAACAGAGACGCACGGACTGTAATTAAGCAGAAATTCATTTAGTTTACGTCACGTCACAATATCCCCCCTTCACATGAGAAAAAGACAATTTCACATGTTTTCTTGTAAATATCTTGTAATGATGACCGAGAAAAGCACAATTGAGGCAGAGAAAAGAAACACAGGACAATTGGATTACTGCACAAGTTGACGTTTCCTTCAGTTAGAGCTCATTACGAGAGAGAGAGAGAGAGAGAGAGACTGCGCTCACGGGGGACGGCTTAAGGCCTTCACGCAGAATGCTGATAACGTGAACCGAAAAAACCTACGGGGGAACATGTTCCTGTTTATTCCAGCGGAGTGACAAGTTCGGTTAAGAACACAGAGAGACAGGAGACCTCGAAACATTTCCTCTGGGGAACTCGAGCAGGTATTCGGTGCGCTTACAGCCCCGGGTTGTGGTCGAGCAGAATGTATAAACGTGAGCGCTAACACTACAGAGATCCATATGGCTAGCGGAGAGTGTTTTTATTCCTTTCAATTAAATACGAGTCTCGAGAATCACTGTGGGGGGAAAAAAACCCCGAGGCAGAAACACCAGCACTGACGGTGTGTCTGCGAGTTCAACCTGAAACACGTCTTTCGAGTTCATATGGACTCACTCCAACAGTCCATTCAAATGCTTGGGCACAGTTATTATTTATTTACTTATTTTTATATAAACATAAATAAACGTATCTAAAACAACATTGAAATGCTGTGTGTAGTTGAACGTTTAAGTGGCATGTTTCATACAAAACAATATATATATTTTTTTTTTTTCGTTTGCTGATCTCCAGTCCAGTAGGTGGCGGTATTGCACCAACAAACCATAAAATCAAAAAGCAGAAGAGGTGATAATCTCGCAAAATGTCAATTCGGCTCATAAAAGACTGATTTAACTGCATAATCGATTTGAAAATCACGCCGCTCTAGAGCTCTTCTTAACAGTGATCCTGTGTTAGTGTGTCGTTTACTACACTCTCCATGGTGGTGTGTGTGTGTGTGTGTGTAGGGTCATGAAGGGTAAGGGCAAATGACTTCCATTAGACACTTATGGACGCTTTATGCAGTGCTACTCGTACTGCTGATGGAGATCTAGAGAAACAGTCTACAGTTTACAGTAAATGTGCAGCTCTGTGTATTTATAGTCTCAGCTCATCTCATACGTTTGTGTATTTGTGCTTTATGTCGGTTTGCCTACTGCTGTGTGTCGCACCAGCATCCTAGAGACACGACATTTCGTGCAAACATGTACACACGAGCTACATACTGTATTTAGAAAATAAGCAAAACGCGCCGGGCTTCACTTCCTCCGAGACGCTCACTGTAGGACGCTGGAGACGGCTTTAGACTGGACGCACCGTCACGCACACTCACAAGTGGAAAATTATAATGCAAGAAATTTGCATTATAATTTTCTGTATGTACTGTATACTGTACCTCATACATACCTAATAATACAGTATATACAGGTACAATAACTAGAGAATCCTGAAGGAAAATGAATAGAAGTGAGGAGCGATGGCAGAAATGTCCGTTGGTCCGAGACGTCTCTGCAGGACTGTTTTTATTTTTGCTCGTAGAATTTCCCCATTTATAAATGGTTTTATTTCCCCCCCCCCCCAAATACAAATTAACTTGTAGGCTAATTTAAAGGGCACCTATTATGCAAAACCCACCGTTTGATCATTTACAGGCATTTACATGTGTGTGTGTGTGTGTGTGTGTGTGTGTGTACACAAAAAACAAACTGTTAGAAACATGTTGTTTTTTTTCTTTTTCTATTTTAGTCTATAAAATGTGCTTTGAACAAGCTGGCAATCAATCAATCAATAAATAAATATAAGAGTGGGATGTACAGTATATTTGCATAGCCCCTCCTCCAGCTCGGCGCTATTAGCAGAGACATTCCATTTCTTGCTTTCTGATTGGTTAGAAAAATCCACCTCCGCGCGCGGGGCATTGGCGCAGCAGCTCAGCGGCACTTAAAGCTACAGACACTGAAACAGCGCGTGTGAAACAGGAGCGTAACAGACGGAATTGCGGGGACGTCCGAATGCAAGACCAGAGTGCGATTTCAGCTAGAACATCACAAGACACGCATTTAACAATGGCAAGGCTCATGTTAACTTGAAAAAAGAAAAGTATAACAGACATATTGCCTTTAAACGACTTTGACCCGAACATTGGAGTTAATAATCAGCTGCGTAGCTACTAACATTAATTCCAGAGGTTTTTAGGTTTAGAACAGTAAATTATTACAGGTTGACAAGAAAGGCTTGCTGTTTGAGAACCTTTTAGCTTAAATCATATTAGGACACAGAATCAGCAGCAGCAATCAGGGACGTTTCCGAGGTCAGACTACCAGCGTCTCGGGCGTCTGCACCCCGCCTTCATCCTGCAATCCGATTCGGAGGTCTGATTTCAGCTGCAGGAGTCCAGCACAATGCAATGCCTGATCCAGATCTGCATGTTCCCTTCATTCATGACGTTTAGAGGACCGACCGTCTTGGCCAAAGTGCCGTGCATTATTTTCTAAACGATTAAGAAGCTCCATGTGCTAGTTATAGAAGAATAGAAATACTTGAATCTTTTGTATCAGTAGAAGCCCGGAGCAAACTGTGACATTCCTAACAAGAGCTCAAGCATTTCTTGCCCTGTTTATCCCGTTTCATCAAAACAACACACCACTTCTACAGGACACCAGCCAGGAAACGGCTCATTTTCGGATCAGGGGAAAAGAAAACATGTCTTTAGAAAAGGCCACGATTCCAAGAGACACACAATAATAAAAAAAAAAATAAAAATAAAAAGAGAGGCAGAGAATGTTTCCATTCATTTTGCTTATTAATCTGGATCTGACAGAAGAAGAAAAAGAAATATATGCTTCCAAAAGAAATAGTGCTGAAAAAACTTTTCGATTAACTTTCAAACATATCTTATAATGACACCCTAATCCCCCAAAAGTCGGATCCAAATAAACAGCAAGTTCAAGACCTCCATGCAAACACAAAGAGTGACTGTGTGCCTCTACTTACTTCAATCAAGGCAATCAAAATCACTGCGAGTGCATTACCACAAGCAAAAAGTGCATGAACCATTTACAGCGAGGTCTCGACCGCAAGCACGCAAACATCCACGCACGGCCAGCCAGCAGCGTTACACACATTCTGTCCGACGGCCAGGATCCTCGCATCCCGAGCCGGAATGCATGAGGGTGTTTATTAAGGCTATTATCACCACCCTGTCCTGGAGCAGCTCGAGTGTCTGTGCGAGTCGTCTGTGGAACTCTGTGTGCCTCAATGCTGGTGCAGAATATTCTACCACTGAAAGTGTGGATTATAGTCTGGACTTGATTAAATAGTTTCCATGGATAAGTGACCACAGCACAGTCTGAAACGGGGCTTTTAAAAGGGGCCAAAATATTCACAAACTGACAAACTGTTTAAGAGAAGAAAAAAAAAAAGAAGAAGGAAAAAAAAAAGTTTGGTGACATGGTCACGACTCTGCTGAATACTCGATTCTGATTGGTCAGGAAGTGTTTCCTAACAGTACATTAGCTCTGCCGCCAAAACGCATTTAAAAATGCACGTTACCGTTAATGAGAACAAACAGACTTGTAAAGTGCTTGCTCCACATAAACATATTACTTATGCAATAAGGGAATTGAAAATTGTTGATCAAATTTAAATGTAAGTAGCCCAAGTTGGGAAAAAAAAATTATCTATTCAGTTACATATTGCGATTTATAAAAAAAAAATTTTGTTTGTTTTTAATATACATGTTTGTGTTATAAAATGCTGCAGTTCCTCTATAATCCTACAGGTGGTGCTCTATAAGCTATTCACAGCACGGCCAGGTTTGTTTAGAATTGTAACGAAATATTTTAAAAATGTTTAGTTTTAATCATGATATTTATAAAATCGTGACACTTCCAGCATCACAATACCAATCGAATCGACACCTACAGTAAGTATCGTATTAGCCAATTCCTGGTGATTCCCGTTTTTCTCGATTGTAGTCGATAAATGGTTCATTTTCAGAAAAATAGATTAAAACTTTTACAGAAAATGTTTTTAAATGTTAAAACTTCCTAAATTCTGCTGTGTAGCAGAAATGCGCATGCATGCTCACAGCACGGTTGCTTACGGCTAACCGGAACTAGCTGTATAGCTAACTGGGAACTAGCCCTAAATTTGTACTAAATACAGTGTAACTATAAGATTATTTTATATTGTATAAGAAACGTTTCGAACCAACGGAAAGACGTCCAGTTACCACGATAGAACTTCCACACTCTGGAAACATGCTTTTACTGTTTTGCTTTTAAAATAATGAACATCTGGGTGGCGATTGCAACTTTAGCTTTGCATCGCACCACTCGTTTGCTGATTGTTTCTATACGACAGCATGCACAGACGTGTTTTATTCCTTACAGAGCAATGTCCATCCCTCGAGTAGTTACTGTAGGTTGCCCTCGCTGTCCTGGGATTTAAACTCATAACCTTCCAGTCTCATTTACATTTCCACATCTGCCAAACGATTTTTATCCAAAGTGAAGCAAGACGACGTACGGTTAAAAGCTGGCTAACTCAACACCGTCGGCTTTGTAGGTTAGGGATTTAAACTCACAACCTTCAGACACACGGTGCAGGCACTGAACAACGTCAAAACTATTTCTGCACTGACGTTTTTAGCACAGCTGCCAATATTTTAAGCAAATTGCATCAGCACAACTTTACGTACAGCAGGCCAAACACAACAGTCTGGCGTCTGGAATATTCCAAAGCATGAGCGTGTCTCTGAAACGGACTAATACGGGAATATTCTACGCTACCCATCTAGGCATGACTTTAACTTTGTAGCACAGAACAAGGGGTTTGAATTTTCCAGTAAGTCACAGAGTCTAATGCTTTGTATACATTGTGCTGCATTTTAATCTGACATGCGCCGGATTCACGGAAGTCCTTCTCAACTGCGGCCAATGGGAATCTTCCCCCCCCCCCCCCGAGCGAAGCCTCGCCTGGTTCTGGTTCTTTTTTTCCCCTCCTCCTCCTTTTGAACATTCTGCACTGACCAGAGACCTGTCAGGCTTTTCTGCTTTCTGAAAACTGTCAGAAAGAGAGAACATTGGCTGCAGATGACTTGGTTCCAGCAGGCATGGCAGGAACCCCTTTTCTGCGCCAAACCACACACTTAAAAAAAGAAAAAACTGCACAACACCCCACCCTGCCTGCAATACCAACCCAGCCATCAGGACCAGAGGCTGTAACGGGCTTCGGGAAGGCCGGTGTTTTAGATCAGACTCTGTGTGCTGTAGGTTTATGACGATAAAACGCCTGTCAAGGTCTAAAATCAGCAGGTTGCCAAACCAGAACTGCAGAAAGTTCACTGGTTTCGGCTCACTCCGCCAAAGGAATAGCAATTACCAATACACGAGCCAGAGAACAGCCATGTGCATTTGTTTAATGTGAGATCCGGTAAGGCTTTCACTGGCCGCCACAGCACTCTTACTGTAATCAAAGAGAGAGAGAGAGAGAGAGAGAGAGAGAAATATCCCAAGAGTGGCCGACCACAAACTGAAGCGTGGGCCCTGTTCGGCAGGGGAAGGGAGGAGATAAGTGTCATGAGTATGGTGAACATCTTAGCTTGCAGTTTCAACGGAGCAGCGGTTACACATTTGCATTTCAAAGCAGAAAAAGTTCTACAGTCCTTTGTCTGAAAGTCAGGTATCATCCTGCGACTAAAAAAGAAAGAAAGAAAAAAAAACTTTATCTAATACTCCATAACAGTAAAGTATTCTTACAGAAACCTGAGAAGCAGTTTGGAAATGATTAAAACACTGACCTTCTTCTTGCTGCAGTAGATCTGCCATTTCTTCTCAGCAGGCAGGGCAAACATGGCCTCTCGGTTCTTGTCGGTGAGATCCAGTTCATCCTGCGGGTGAAAGAGACGAGCGAGACTGAGACACTAATGAAACACTCAAGAGTATGAAGACAGGACATTATACAGAAGGAGAAAAAATATATATATATATTGAGCTGTGCTTCCTGAAGCTTAGATTAAATGGAATTACAGCGCAGTATAAATGCCAAGAGAATAACATCCACCAACATCCAGGAATCAGAGAGATTGAAGTCTCTAAGGCTACTTGTTTTATATATTTATTCCATATATTTATTTCTGACCTGCTTATATTTGTGCATTACACACCCATTATATTATCAGATACAGTAAAACCTTGGATTGTGAGTAACTTGGTCTGCGAGCGTTTTGCAAGACAAGCAAAAAATGTAAAACATTTTAACTCGATAAACGAGCGAGCTCTTAAAATACGAGTAGTAAGCATGCGCTGTGTCCGCCGAGCGTCACGTGATTACAACTGAGCAGGTTAATTTGTTTTACTTTAACCTAATATTTTGTATTAATCATTTTATGTGAATATTTTTGGGTTGTGAAACGAATCATTCAGAGTTTCCATTATTTCTTATGGGGGAATTCGCTTTGATGTACGAGTGCTCTGGATGAACAAGCACACTTCTGGAACGCATTATTCTCACAACCCAAGGTTTAATTGTATATACTGTATATAATCATTCACACACTTACACCAATCAGACATAACACTAAACACCACCGCAAGGTGCTAACTATCCGTACCAGAGCTTGGGTGAAAATTTACATTTCAGCATTTTGAATTACATTAAATTCAATTAGATTTTATTTGTAACAGTTGTCATTGTCACAAAGCAGCTTCACACAATCATAAGAATAATTTAAGTTTGTATGGAATGTGAAGGTGTATGAATTAAAATGGTCAGATCGTCCCTGATGATCAAGTCGAGGGCGACAGTGGCAAAGAAAAACTCCCCGAGATGGCAGTAGGAAGAAACCTGGAGAGGAACCAGACTCGACAGGGAACCCATCCTCATCTGGGTGAAACAGAAAGCAGGAATTGATCTGCATTCATACTGTGTGTTAAGTGACAGGCAGTTCAGTTGATGTTAATTGATGTTAATATGGAGTCAAGGTAGTTACTGGAGGCTCAGGTAGACTTGTAGGAAATTCCAGTCCCCAACTATTGAGCGACTGCAGCCAAGTCAGCCATTTTGCAGACACCCTTATCCAGAGCGACTTTTATCTCATTACACATCTGAGCAGTTGAGGGTTAAGGGCCTTGCTCAAGGAACCAACAGGGGCAACTTGATGGTGGTGGGGTTTTAACTTGGGACCTTCCGGATCGTAGTCCAATGCCTTAACCCCTGAGCTACCCCTGACCTCCTGTCCTTATTAATAAAATAAATAAAACCCACTCCGTATCCACGCCTCTAGTATTTTTTTTTTTTTGGAAAGCCGTCTTAAAAGTTCACCTCCTATTCAAATGGTTCAAATATTTCAATTAAAAAAAAAACACTATCTGTATAATCTGAAGAATGTATTGGTATCCCTCTTATGTATGTATAAATAACAAACCCCGAAATTAGAGCTCATGTGCTTCTCAATCTAGAAATCAGATCCTATACCCCACAGCCCACAACACCAACTGGATAACACGATCCCTCCAGCTCGCTCCAAATTCTGTGGAATTCACATTAAGCTACACTAATATTGATTCACCTGATCACAACGAATAAAAATATACATACACTATTCACACACACACACACACACACACCACACACACGTAAATATTTCCAGATTTTGGTGAAAACCACATTTACGTTTGATTTGATTATATAAAATACCTGGGTTTCAGACACTCAAAATGCTTTCGTACACTTTGAGTCGCTAAGAAAACACAAGTTGCGGATTGCACCCTGGCATTTCTGTGGTTTGAAGACAGAAAATAAACAAAGGTTCGCCTTTGTGTGTTTTTTTTTTGTATGAAGGAGGGACAGGAAAGATGATTCACAAACTATTCACCGACTATCAAGAAGGAAGGAAGTCATCTAAGGCCCCGAGGGAACCAACAGGAAGCTGTAGACTCAGCTAGCCAAGGATGAGCCAGGACAGAGGTCTATACAAGCCCTGAATGTATAAAAGACACAGCACTAGTACTTCTACTGTGGTCAGTGAGAGTCATCAATAACGAGGACTAGAACTAAACCGACACGGTACCTCGTCCAAACCCACTGCTTAACGGACGCAGTTCGGCCCATTACGGGTCAGCGAGTCTGGTTTGGCTCGGGTTCTCCGGTCCTCGCTTCCTCGGCCGCCCTTTCTGCTGCTCCAGCTGTAGTTGCTGAATCACGGTATGTGGGCAAAGCTGGGGTTTACTGAGGACATGGACGTGACCGAGGCAAAGGACGTCAGGAAACACTTTCCCACCCAGAGCTTTTAGCTTAAAGGAAGAGGGCGAGTTTGATCCTATTGGCATCCACGCTGCTCCCTCCACCCAATGAGAGGACGCAGACAGACTCGGTGTCCAAATAAGCAGCCTTGACTCACACTTCCTAAATTTTTCCCGGCAGGGTAACGATCCAGGCAGCACGGTGATGTGGAATGTGCGAGTTCTCCGTGTGTGTGGTGGGTTTCCTCCGGATGCTCCGGTTTCCTCGCGCATTCCAAAGGCATGCGCTGTAGGCTAATTGGCATTTCCAAATGGCTTGTAGTGTCCGAGTGTGTCCTGTGATGGACTGGCACCCCGCCCTGTCCCCCGATTCCCATGGGATAGGCTCGAGCCCTCACGCCACCCTGAAGAGGATAAGAGTCATCGAGAATGGGCAGGGGTAGCTCAGTGGTAAAGGCGTAGGTCTACTGACCAGAAGGTCGCAAGTTCAAACCCAACCACCATCACCAAGTTGCTACTATTGGGCCCTTGAGCAAGACTTTTAACCCTCAACTGCTCTGATGTACAATGAGATAAGGTTGGATAAGGGCGTCTGCCAAATGAGAGTGAGAAATGATCTAAAGCCCTGATCAGTCTGGGTTCAGGTCAGAGTTACGGTCCGGTTTAGGATTGAACACAAGATTGTTTATTAAATCACCCGGCATATCAAAACCTTCTAATGATCTATAATGACTCAATTCAATTAGGAATATATCTTAAATGACCCCATGGGGATAAATAAAGTGATTAAATGAAATGTAATGATCTAGTTCATGATTAACTCTCAGACATGGGAAGTTCATCACTTATTGCTTTAATAGATGATCGTAGATGATGATAAACTGTATATTGTAATTAAATGTGTACAGTAACACGCTATACGCGTTAGAAAAACCCAGAGTGCTGCGAGGAGAATATTTCAGGGTAAATCCAGTCTAACCTGCAACAGAGAACTTTCCCCTCATGTGCCTGGATTGAAATCAGCCGACAATCCTGACAGACGCTACGAGACACGAGAGACGGATATAGAAAGGAATAAACAGTCACATGTCCTCTGTGGACCAGATGTTCGCTTAGTGGTGCTGATGTTGCTCAAGTAATATCAACAGTCCACTTCCTGTACGTTCCCACACAAACGCCTGCCGCTCTCTCGTTCTCTCGTATGATACACTAAACACCATTTAGCATTAATCTGAGTGATTTAGGATTTCTCTCCATCTGCGCAATTTCAAGAGGCGTCCAAGATTCCAAGTTGTTTTCCTCTTCTTTTTTTTTTTTTCCTTTTTTTTTTCTCCCCCAGATAAGATTTCTCCAGAGACGGTGCCAGGGTTGGATTTTTTTTTTACAATATTTTTTTTATTTTTGGGTTAAGATGAGCTACAAACACATGGCTGCCACATGTCCACTCGCCTCTCATCTAGTCCCGCTGAGCTCTTTGACTTTCTCGTTTTACTGTCACAGACTTTAACCAAAAACTCCCGGTTGTGTGAACTTAAATAACCCGAAATCCACAGCGGGCACTTACTGAAAAACACTCTTGTACGCTGGGTATATATTTAGATATTTATATATTGTTTGTTCTACGCTCTCGTGCGCTGATCAAGTTTGGGGTGGGGGTGTGTGTGGGGTCGGATAGGGAGGGGGGGGGGGGGGGGGGTCTCGGTCGTATCCTCGGACCAGCGGAACAGCATCGCTACAGGAAAAGAAGCTGCACGTTGTGTTACGAACGACATCCGAGGTTCACATGGGAACATAAAACTTAACAGTTTACAAGAAAGCCACTTCAAAAGTGGCACAGTGGTGTCTGCTGTAAGGGACGGGACCCGGCGACGTGCCCTCATTACGGTTAGTCTGACTGGGTTTGGATTTTGGTTTGAAGCTGAAATAAGGGCCTGGTAAACTTAACGCTGTAGCCAAAAGGAAAGAATGTCACGGTTGCTGAGGTCTACCCTACTTCTGAGATACAGGGCTTTGCATAAGTATTCACCCCCTTGACAATTTCCATATCTTGCACTCCAAGAGCAAGAAACTTGTCAATTTGGGATTTGACATGTTGTGAGTGACTTCTGTTGGACAGTCTCCTCTAGAGACATGATCGTTCTAGTATTTACAAATGAATTATTTTGTCATTTTAAATTTTTCCATTTCAATAAATGAACCATGACCGTTGTCGATTGTACGATACTGTACAATCTTCGATGTTTATGATTGTGTTCTTTACCAACAAGGGGCGATCAAGAAACGGGTGTATTTATATATTTAGAGATCATGTGACACTTTAATTGTACACATTCCCCCTAAATAACTATTTGATTAACTTCTCATGGCAAATGACTGCACCGAAACTAATTAAGGCGCTTCACAGCAATAGGGACCTGGGCAAAAATATATTCATTCATTCATTCATTCAAGTCCTATACCGCTTTATCCTGTGTGCAGGGTTGCAGGGGGCCTGGAACATATCCCAGGAGACGTAGGGCACGAGGCGGGGCACACCATGGACAGGGTGGCAATCCAACACGTGTCTTTGGACTGTGGGAGGAAACCAGATACCCGGAGGAAACCCAACAAGCACAGGGAGAACATGCAAACTCCACACGATCCCGAAGTGGAAACCGAACCCTCGAATCTGGAGGTGCAAGGCGACAGCGCTAACCACCATCCCGCCGTGCCGTCAAAAGTCAGTCTCGACCTGAGCGACACTGTAGCCAGAGGCTTGTACAGGGGACACTATGCATGATGGGAGCATCGCTTCATGCGCTTCCCTTCTCACCCTGACCACGCCCATCACTCTGGAACAGACTCAGTCTGGACTCATCAGGGTCCTATGACCTTTTTTCATTCTTCTATTAAGTGGACTGTTTAGCACCAAGTTCTGAACAATTCTTAACCCAATTCTCCACTCGCCTCTTAGCTGCTCACATAAACCCAGCTGGTAACTTTTTTTTTTTTTTTTTTTTTTGGCCATGCAATGTAGGTAGTAACGCCTTTTTTTTTTCATAAAACATTTTTGTAAACCATACTAAACCCCAGTTAAAGTTCACATTCTAGGTCGCAACCCTACAAAATTTGAAATCCAATAAAAGGCGAGTATCGTGAACTTGCTTTCACGCTGTAGTTCTACTTAAGAAATGCTTCCGACCCAGGTTTCCTCCACGTTAGTCATGTAGATTTCCCACCCTGACATCTTTGTCGCCCTCTGCTACATGTCAGCAATGCCGATCTGGGATTGTGAGACGGTCAGTACGTCCTTACAGCAAGTTCATACAGCATGGACAGGGAACAGAATGAACCTGGGAGAAAAGCACATGACCAGCAGGTATCGCTCAGATCTACAGACGAGAGATCGATCAGGATCTTTACACACAGATAGCTGAACCGATTTGACTTTCTAGGCCTCTTTCCTATAGATGGCGGTTACATCATTCGGAATAATCATAATTAATCAATAAGCCAATAATAATAATAATAATAATAATAATAATAATACTCTGATGGCCCCTTGAGCTCACATGTATTTGAGGATGTGCCCTTCAAATACAGTAGATGTTACCTTTCTTTTTAAAAAAAAAAAAAAAAGCGACAGCACCATGCCACCTTCCTGTATAGAAATATTTATTATACCAGAAATAAGACTGATGTTTTGTTTTCCTTCTCGTGAGACGTCGCTTTGTATTCGCTTATCCGTCATGCTGTGTACAAAAGTACAGGTACAGCTTCACGAGCACAGTGCCGTCACCGAGCTATATAGGAGTTAAACGCGGCTTTGTGCTGCCACAACGAAAACAGCTTTCCTTCCTCGTTCCCGCGCGTTCACCCGTCTGCCTTCGGTCAAATCCAGATATTTACCATAACTAAACTCCGAGTCGTTTCATTTTGTGAAGAATGAGCCTGCCGTGCGCGGTCTAAACACTCCCATATGTCCGGCCGGCACACTCGAGTTGATTCTTAGCAACGTGCACTTGCTACGCTCTCAGAATGTTCAGCTCCTGTCTAAACAGCGCGGCACTCTCGTAATGCAACCTAAATGTGCGAGGGCGTGCGGTTTCCCCAAGGGAGTGAGAAAAAAAAAAAAAACTCGTAAGGCAGCACGAGCAGATGTTCTTGTGCACTTGCAGACCCGATCGGCGAAGTCGGCTGTGTGATTACAGATCAGTCGAGCGTCAAGCCCGTGTGCCGTGATTAACAGACGCTTTAAGCGGGATGGTGCGCGCGTCCTGGCCCGACCCGGCTCTCCACCTCGGGACCAAGTCCAACCACTGAAACGAGTTTGCGCAGAGTTCCTGTGAAATCGTTAATATACATCCTGTAGCTGTTTCTCATTTGTTGCTCAAAAACACACGATTCCTGAACCATCACATGTGCAACAACAACTGACCGCGATTAGCGTGTGAATAAACCAGCAAGTGCAGGTCCTCTGATTGAAACCAGGAATTTCTACTGCAACATTGACTTGATATATGGATACACACACACACATATCTGAGTGAAGAGAAGGCGAGAGCGCGAGTTCCGATTAGCTTTGCGTTTCGTAGCGACGTGAAAAAGACCGATCACTTACCACCAGTTCGGAAAAGCGAGCGTTGAGCTCCTCCTCCGGGGGCATGGGGGCGCTGAACTCCAGCAACTGCAGGGGAACGCTGTCCTTCAGGTTAATCTCGGGGGGCTCGCTGCGGCGGAAGCAGCACAGAAGGCCCAGGCCGGGCCGCGTGCGCTTCCGGGGAGGCATCCTCTCCGTGTTGGATGGGCCGAACAAGCCGAGGCTGCTATCTAGACTGCATGGTCTGAAAGAGAGAGAGAGAGAGAGAGAGAGCACGATCAGGACGTACATTCAAATTAAAGCCACATCATAAAACCCGAAACCTCTTAACATGAAGCGGACAGACCTCCACGACTGACGCGGTCTTGTTGAGTAAGTTTCAAAGCATGAAATCATATCATTCGAGCACAGAGACGGAGCAGACATGAGCGGACATGAGCAGACATCCACCGGGCCCCGTCCTCGGAGTCACAGTGTTACAGCGATCGTACATTTGTGTACCTCGTATAAACACACGGATGTCTGCAGTCACTGACCGTGGACGCTCTGCCTTCCAGGCCCACAGCTCGCGGTCTGGTTTCACAAAAGCATGGAAGCACACGGATTTAACAAAATTGTCAAATGCCGGATATGGCATTACTTTAAACACGCCTCCCAAAAGTTAACAAAACCCTGAAACTATATTACTTTTGGGAAGTTCATCCCAACTGAGAAAACCGACAGAGAGGGGGGAAAAAAAAAAAAACAGTTTGAATCTGGAGAGAGCTTTGGAGCCTTCAATCGTTCAGATGTTTAAAGCGGAGGATGTTAATCCTTAGATAGAAGAGGAAAAAAAGGAATGAATTTCTCCTCAGCCATCTTGCGGGCTGCGTGGGCACCGAGACGGGAGCAGCCTGGCACCGGGTTATGGGAGCTTGCATAAGGTTGGACGGCACAAAGACCTTTCTGTTGTAGCGCACAGAGAAAAGAAGGACAGAATGAAGAAGGGAGGGGAGGGAAAAAGCCGGCCGTACCCAGCACGCTCGCTCTCACACTCTCACCAGAGCAGGAATAATAACGGGAGGAGAATAGCTCAATGTTTTCCAACAGGAGGCTTCACACACACACACACACACACTCTCTCTCTCTCTAATGCGCCCACTTCAATCAGGGCTTCAAGAGAGGATCAGTGCTCCAACATACACCTGTACACATCCACACTGAAAGAAATACTCGTATACAAAAAAAAAAAAAAACCTGCAAAGACGTGCGTCCTATAGTCAGATAATAAATAAAGCGTTATAATTTGGGCCTCTGCTGCGGCTTCACATCTGCTCGTCTTTCGAAATGCAAGTGTTCACTCAAGCCAGCTGTCCAGACGCCTGGTCTCTTTCCCCCCGTGGATAATGTATTTTTACTGCCGTCTCTAAGAATAGTGCAGCGGTAAATTCTTTATGAGTGTCTCCTGTCCGTACGAACACATGTGAGGGAATGTGAGGTTAAAGAAGCGAAAAGCAGGAAACCATAGTTTCCAAAACGTTATATAACAACCGTCACGCTGCCACATGTGCGGATCTCAAAATGCCTCGCTATACATTAAACACGAGCGCTGCACAGAACCACGGTGATGAAGTGAACCGTCTCCGTTTGTTTTGTTGTGCTGCATTGGACCGTGATTCACTGCGTCCTCTCGAAGAGGTCACACACATCAAAGACAGACGTAGTGATTAACGGTTTCAGTGTAGCCGAGCGTAATCTCGGTCCTGATTAATACACACACCGGGGCGGAGTCCTAACGAGAACGCCGAGCAGGTGAAGGGGATGAAGATCTATTCAGAGTTGCAGGAGAATCTGAGTGGGAAGTGCGCGTTAACCAGAACCGGCACCAGCCAAAAGATGGCAGTTTTAGGTGTATGTGTAAGAGGACTTGACTCCCTTGTCTGTTGTTTCCATGGAAACACACTGCCATGTTCGTGGCAGATCCGGCGCTCCTGTAAGTCAGCGCCGAATGTGTGAAGACTCTCGTCTCTCACTCGCTCACTCTGGTCAAATTATCAGCTGGTCATCGGCTCAGCTGAAGCCATGATCCAATCCCCTGATCCAATCCCCTGATCCAATCCCCTGATCCAACCCCACGATCCAACCCCACGATCCAACCCCATTCCACTGACCCAGCGCTTCAGCCAACAGACACAGTCACAGACATAACTCAAGATGCATAATGAGATTTACAGTATAAATATATGTTTAGTTTATATATAAACTTTCTCCCTGATGGCTTTTGATCTCTCCTGTCTGCATTCTTGCTAAAGATTTCCTCCCGGTTTTCCCGTCTGTCCTCTAGGAAATCCTCTAGGAGTTATCTTTATCTCACACTCCATTAAATGTTACTTGGCGTTCGTTTCTCCTCGACCGCTCCAGACGACACGCGTGCTTATGTTTGCTGCATGCCTCTCCACACACACGCACCTGGTAACACACAATCCATCTGTCCACATGACCTCCGAAACAAGATTACACACAACCTACAGTACAACAATCCAACTGACGGTTAACTTGGGACACACTCATGGAAAACTGTGTTGGACAAACAGCCTGGCTTCCACCACACATCATGTTCATAATTGGCCCTAATGGTTTTTTGTCCAAATTGGCCGTAATGGTTCAGGTAAGGGAGGCGACCTAAAGCAGGAAATAGGTTTCAGGGCTCGCAACATCCACACAATTAGCAGCGACATCTACCAGAAGAGCAGTTCCAGATGTTCTGTCCACCTGAAAGAAGACCCACTCCTGTCCTGACTTCTTCTGTCGTGTACAACTTTGGCCACCTCATCTTTTCACTGATGCCTATGATGTCATAGAAGAACGTTCCAGCTACTCAAATTACAGCCAAGGCGTGTGTCACTGGTATTATTGGTGCTGAAAAGTGTCTCACCTCCTTCAGATATGATCATATAACACCATTTTTCATAATACTTAATGCTTCTTATTTCCCGATCCATGATTAGTTGTTTTTTTTGTAAATATACATACACATTTATATTTTAATCAGATAAAATGCTAAATATAATTTCATACTTTTTATGTATGTAGTGTTCATAACTTTTTCTTTCTTTCAAATTCAAATCTGTCATTCAGATGAAATTTGGACAACTTAGATTTCACATGAAAAGATGTACTGTAAACCTGAAAAAGTGTATTATTCTGAAATGCGAAATTGTTGAGATATTGCAACATGAACTTTACATGACGTTACAGATGTTTTGCTTTTTAAGCTTTTTACCAAAAAATAGTTAGCAACTTAATTTTTTTAGGGAAGCAAGATGGAGATCACTTTCATGTTGAATAAACGTCAGAAGTACCGTCTTTGTCACGCACATTTTCTGCATTATATGTATAACAAACTTTAAATCAGCACCAATACTGTGTTGTTTTAGCCGATTATCATGAAACACACATGCTTGATTTCGACAGAGTCAGCCAATTATCCATTTCCTTCCACTTGAAAAAGTGGCGTATTGCGTTTCCTCTAAACTCTTGACCTGCCCCAACATTCCCCCCTTGCTTTAGAACATCAGATTCACTCCGGCGGAATTTTATAGCTTTTATACACAAGTTCCAACCCTGGCTCTCTGGCAGACATGGGATCCGAACAACCTTTGGACCACTGGCTCAGACCCTTAACCACCAAAGGCTAAGGCACCAGGCAAAAGTCAAACACTACAAGAGCTCCAAACGGGGATTACAACAACTATATTTCCAGATGTTCAATGTTTCCTGACACTTCAGACAGTAAACACATTTCCTTGGTATCTTTAGGCTTCTGCTATTAAAGGAGCCACTGGATAACCTGACTGTTATTGGCTCGATCTCTTCTAATTGGCTCATTTGTCAGAACTGAAAGTCAAAAAGTTCAAATGTTTTACCAAATGTACTCATGCATTTCTCATGTTCATACAGTAGCTCTGTCTACGGGTCTATATTTGACCCACTTCTCTAAATCTCTCTCTCTCTCTCTCTCCAGTGAGCAGTCATCCATCCATTATGAGTTGGAGAGGATAAATGGAAAGTTCTTCACCCGTTTCTGCTTTTTGAGCATTTCATCCCGTCTCATAGATTCCAAACAAGGTAATAGGAGGCGTTGCGCTCAAACGCGGTACTAGAGCAGATCGAATGCGGCTTAATTTAGTTTTGCTAGCGCGCGGCCTGCTAATCAGACACGCAGGATGGTGTTTACATCACCATAGCAACCATAACAAACCAGTATAACTTGAAGCGGCAAAATGGCGTATTCCGACAGGTCATGCATAAAAGGTTCAACTATAGGGTCCAAACTCTGACTCAACAGTTTTTGGACTGGGAGGGTAAAATATCATAGAAGAAGAGGTGGAGATGGTCAGAATATGGATGGAGGAGGGTGACATGGTACCGGAGTTCTTGGATCCACTGTTAGAGTTGATCAACGAGTTACTTTGTTACTGTCCTCAAGTACCTCTTTCAAGTAACTGTACCTCACTTGAGTAGATTTATTAGAGGACACTTTTTACTTTTACTCCACTACATTTTCCAAAAAAATATCTGTACCCCTGCAGTACATACTTGGGTAAATTTGAAGGTGACTACCACCTCAAGTGTACATGTAAATGAAGAACTTCTACTTTTACTTGAGTAACATTTGCCAGAGGGAATCTCTTTATTTACTCAAGTACTGGATTGGTGTACTTTGTGCAGCTCTGCATCTTAGGGGAAAATCCTGACTAATCGATTCACTGACCAACATGATTTCAGATGTGAAAGGAACCCAGAGAACAAGCAGAAGGTTCGTACAGACTCTGGACAAAGAGAGAAAATTGAGGTCAAGATAATCCAATGATGCTACACGCGGCTGCCTTCAATGTCGATATGTAGCTATAGGAATACCGCTGCGCTGGTTTTGTCCATACGTCTTAAGCACCTAGTCCACTTCATCAGTTGTCATATCAAAGAAATCTGACGTTGATTATTAAATGAATTGCCTTTTTGCAGCAACATAGCACCTGGTTGGTTCTAAACTACAGCAGATACACGTTTATGCTTCGCGGAGTCCTTCACGGCCGTGTCCTCTGCAAAGACTCAATCGATGCTCTAATTAGTGTAGAAAAATCAATGATGGCACGGCGTCCGCACCGAAAAGGCCGGTTTTGCACGCACCGTGATGAACAAAAGCACAAAGCGTACATGCACGTGTCACGAGTATTGTATTCTACTGTATTGTGCTTGTTATACTGGCTGCACTGGATTTTGTGAAACTCTCCCACATGCCTCGAGGCAGAGTGCATCCACCGAGCATACTCCAAAGAGCAGTGGTGCAGAGAGAATGCAGACAGGCAGAAACAAAAAAAACAAAAAAACATTTCCAATTCTTATTCTGCTCCATCACCTCATCCTACAAGCCTGCTGGAAGTAGGTCAGTGGAGGAGAAGAGGAAAGAGAAGTAAAGGAGCGTCTCACACATCCAGAACATCTAAAAATCCACACATTCTTTAGGGTTATCCCAGTCTCATTCTGTCTCAGGTCCCTGTTCACGCCTGTTCACTAACGAACCATCCATTTCTTCTTTTTTCCAACCCTTTTTTTTTTTTTTTTTTTTTTAAACACACACATCCCTCTTCCTGTTCTCACAGAAATACGTTCTTCACAGCCATCGTTTCAGACCCATATGAAGTGTAGCTCTCCATCTCATCTCTAATCCATCAGGAACAGTTAGTGCTGATGTAAATGTGCATGTGAAGCCGATCCTCACCTCCTGGCCCCCTCACCCCCAAAGTCAATCCTGTCTTTATTAAATCTCACTAATAATGACGTCCAAGCCCGGAGGCAGGAAATCACAAAGAGGAGATCAAGATGTGTACGCACATGACTCTATAATCCACACTATAACTGTAAAATTGTATAAAAAGACAAATACATCATTTTGCGACATGCATCGCTTTGCTTTTCGATACACTTTGTCCATCTGTACACGAGTCTTCGTATTCGTACACGAGTCTTAAGTGTTTTAGTCTGAGCTGCGAGTCACGAATGCGCCGCTGTCTCCGGTTTCATCATAAGTGACTCTTCGTCCCTGTAGTTCTGCTTTCAGGGGACCGAACAGGTGAAAGTCTGACGGAGCGAGCTCAGGACTATAGGGAGGACGCAGTGTTTACATCAGCCGTGGATGTGGATGAGCATCCGGCGCAGAAAGAAAATATATACTGAGACCGAGTACATTGCAGGGAGTAATTGAAAGGATGAAAAACAACGTCTTCAGTGCAAGAACGCACGTCAATCACACATCGGCTTAATGATGCTTATCCAGCTATCTATATATTATTATATACAATTTGTGTATTAGTTACATTTGTAGAAATTATTTTTTTCCTAATGACAGACGATCTAAAAATGATATGATCTCTTGATTGTGTGCAGCCTTCATGACTTTTAAGTTCACAACCGCTGTACATGATACGCAAATTCCATTAAGGCCGTGTGTTCTCATGCACCCAGATATAATAATCAGGCCGAACTGGAGTAAAAACACAAAGACCTCAAGCAGAACAAGTCTGACCCGAGCTAAAAAAAAAATTAAAAATTAAAAAATACTTTGATAATCGGTTCAAGCAGATAAACACTACTCATGTAAACACCTGATCCAATCATTTCTCTCTTGCTGAAATAAATACATTCCTTCTCCACATATTTGTCCCATGTGGAGGCAACATCACCCGACCTCAGTTTCCAGGAAGGACATTTTGCTTCATCAGTAAACTGCAAGTATAACTCTGTCTCTGTCTCTCCCGCCGTCTCTCCGTCTCTACTGATGGTCTTTATTTACTCCAGACCTTCACTCGCAGGGTCTCTGGCTGAGGAAGCGACTCTGATTCCATCACGTTTCATTCACAGTAAATCATCTGACCAAATCAGAGAGGAGTCTGAACTCTTGTAACCAAATCATAAAGCTGGGACTCGGATGCAAAACCAGACGTAACTTTAAAGTTGGAGAAAATACTACGTCAACAACGTCAACTTCACAAAAAAAAAAAAAAATTTATGTTTCGATGAAATGCCTCGAGCCGTAAACACACATCAGATCGGCGTCCGAGTAAACAGATAAGCGGGAATCTCTAATCAGAGTGGTTTCTATCGGCTTGAAAGAACATCGTCGGTGTGAACGTAGCTACTGACATTTTAACAAATTTGTAATTCTCTATTTAAATCATGTTTTCATTCTCAGTAAGAAATTAAATATATTAATCTTATTAAATATATTAATATATTAAGCATACATTATAAATTACTGTATGGTTATAAATACCAATTGAACAGTGTGTGTGTGTGTGTGTGTGTGTGTGTGTGTGTGTGTGTGTGTCATGCTTGAAAACCCTGTGAACAATATTGATGTTGTATGGCTCGATTCTCATATGCAGCACTGTAACACACTGTCTCAGCGCAGTACAGTACATCAACACACACACACACACACACACACACACACACCTCCTCCTCCATGGCAGCGTGACCAAACTGCTGCCTACCGTGTGCCCTAGAGGTCTCAAAGCACGCTTTATCCTCCTTCATCAGGATCGGGCCGTGGCCCACCCACGCCCCTCTGTCCCGCGGTCCTGCTAACCACACGGCGTCTCCGACAGGACAGCGGCTGGCATTCACCGCCATTACAAACCAAATTTAAATGAGAGCACAAACGTAAACAACGGAGCGCTGAACAAACGGAACGATGGTTTCATGTTCAGCCTGAGGATTTTGATTAAATTAACTAGATTAAAATAAATCAGTGATGAAACATTAACGAAATTCACTTCAATAAAACAGAGCTGAAGTTAAACCTACAGTATCACGAATTCAGAAATTACTCTGATGATTGATTATATGGAAGGTTATTCATGTACAGTCCCCGCTTACACAACTGCACATCTTGACTGTATGATATTCAGTTATGGATGAGAAGTGATTTATAAAATCACACAACTCGCGGTTAGTTAGCCAGGTAAGTACGCCGTCGTTATTATTATTATTATTATTATTATTATTATTATAAGCTTATTATTAATGCAGTATGGTGATGTAGTGGTTACAGTCTGGGGTTCGATTCCCGCCTTGAGGTGTGTGTGTGTGTGTTAAGTTTGTATGCTTGGTGTGTTTCCTCCAGGTACTCCGGTTTCCTCCCACACTCCAAAGACATGCAAATTAGACGAACTGAATTGGCTGCTACTGCTGTTGAAATGATTATTTCTGACCAATCAGATTTGTGAACTCAACACAGCACTGCAGTATAAAAACTGATTTCTCTCACTAGTTAACTAACTTTTTTTCATCCACCATTTTTTTTTGTTGTTGCATTTTTTGCTATACCGCTTATCCACAATCATAATGCAATGTTTAAAAAAAAATGATGTGTGAGAATTGACTGACAGCATGAACACCAGCACTCAAACACCGCCGCGCTCCTCGTTTGAAAGCGAGCTCTGTTCGTTTTAGCACAAAGTGTAGGCATGTGGAACATGGGAATGCTCATGTGGGATGGCGCGCACACACAAAGAAAAAAAGAAAAAAAAATTCAGAGATGCCCGTTCCAAACAAGCCCTTTGACTCTGTATAAATCGAGCCGCCGGTATCCTGAAATCTGCACCACGTGCACTTGGCGATCTCAAAATCCCTGGTGCTTTAGGTCTTATATACACAACCCGCGGAGGCCGCGTCTGGACGACTCTGTGCCTACGTGCACTTGAAGACGATGAGCGAGATTGTTCGGAATGACGAACCCTGGCATCCCCCCCCGCCCCCCACCCCCCCCGCCCCCCGCCCCTTTCCCTCCCCTCTAGACCCTCTAAATGATTTCCTCTTCATCTCCTCATCAGATAAGATCTGGTCTGAAAAAGAGGAGAGGGAGAACATTCAGATTTTTCTTCTTCTTTTTTTTTCCTGCGCCAAAAGCTCAGGATTTAGTCTGTGGAAATTTCACTACGTGCTTTTTTTTTTCTTCTTCTTTTTTCGATGTCGCGCATGCATGAGTTACTTCATCTAATAGCAAATCAGACGTCTATTTCACGTGTCTGCGGCGAGCGGGCTATCTGCATATCGGAGGCTTTAAGCCTCACATCTTCTCGCCACATTTCGTCTGCACGCTCTAGGCTCGGTTCCTAACAAAAGGCCTACAGGACTTGTGGGCAAGATTAGCTGTTATTTTCTTCCCTCTTTGGGAGCGTGAATATTTCAGTTAAATCTAGGGAAAGTGGGGATTCACGAGGCATGTCGGTAAAAGCCATTTCATTCGCTCATTGTCTACTGAAAAGAAAATAAAGCCACGTCCAACATCTGCTCTGGAGACCAGAACTCAATTTCAGCCTGCAAGCAACAATCCAGAATGTTAAAAAAAAAAAAAATCCCCCTAAGTGTCTTCCTTTGATTTGCTTTAATAGCAATAAAAACAAAACAAATAGACGGCGATGTTTAGAAAGGCATACAATTTAAAAAAAAAATTTTAAGTTCAAATTTCAGACAAGGAAAAGATGAAACTCCTAAGAAGAGCTTAATTTTGTACAGATGCATGATAAATCTATGGGGGGGGGGGGGGGGGGGGGTTAATGGGGACTTCCTTAAAGCTGTAGTCGGCAATTTTGGTTGCAAATTCTAAAAGCAAACAAACAAAAAAAAACACTGTTGGCATCAATTCTCTCTAAAACTAATCCTGTGGAAGACAGAACGAGGACACGTCACCCCTGGACGCTTTCTCAATTAACCAGCAGTAATTAATCGCCAGCAATACGAAGGTGACCTTCTGTTCCGATTCCTGATTGGTCGGTTCACATCATCTATTTATAAACAAGGTTAAAACAAACAGAAACAAGATAAGGTATTAAACCAGGCATAACAATAAAAACAAACAAACTGGAAAGACATTGACATCAAACATGTTTAAAGGTCAGTGTTTTTGCTATAGCTAGCCTTTTTGAAAATTCAAACAAACTCAGTGCCTAAACTTCAAGTTTCCTCTAAAGCTGCCAGATTGTGAGCAGAGATAAACATCATCAAAGGAATCCTGAAATAAGACTTTCACATAAGAGACGGATCAGAGATGATAATCATATAAAAGACACCCAGGAAACATACGGGACATTGAGAGACGCTGTTTACAACACGTGGACAGGAATGAAATCCTAGAGCAGCGCCGAGTGATACGACCTCAAAAATCAATACCACGACTCACTGAACATTTTGCCTCGATCGAGATTGACAAACTCCCCCACGGTAAATATGATTAACTTTTAAAGCTGTGTTAGATTACTGGACATCCCATGTGATGGAGGAGGAAATGGTGTCGGTTATTTCCTTCCATCTTCTTGAATAATTTTCATATTGCGCATCATTTGAATACGCTCGTAGTAACGCACAGCTGCTTTGTCCATATTCAAGGTGGCATGATGGCACACGTCTCGTCTCGCACCTCCATGGTCCGGGTCCGAGTCCCATCTCGGGGTTTGTGTGCGTGGTGTTTGCATGTTCTCCTCATGCTGGGTTTCCTCTGGGTTCTCCGGTTTCCTCCCACAAGGTGCCCAAAGACATGCAGGTAAAGTTAACTGGTGTTCCCAAATTGTCCGTAGTGTGTGTGTGAAAAAGTGTGTATGAATGTTTGTGTGCCCTGGGATTGATTGGCACCCTGTCCAGGGTGTACTCCACCTCGTTCCCCGAGTCCCCAGATATAGGCTCCTGAACCGGACATATGACCGAGAGAGAAAATTGTGCTCCTAGTGGTGAAATGTGGTATTACCTTAGAGTGCTATAACTATTTATTCTTTTTTTTTTTTTTTTTTTACTAGTTTTGACTTATTTTTGTTAGGCGTCTCTTCACTGAAGCCAAAACATGTCCAAACAATGAAAAGGGCATTTTTCTTTGCTACAAGCTGCCCATGTTACTGCTTCCGTGGTACATCCTGGACAGAGGGGAGTCACATGACTACACACACAGTAGTACATGTTTAGGGGGGCGGTACATTAACACGCACATATATAAACAAAATAACCGACATCTGCAAAATAACATTTTGAAATAACGTTTTGAGGTTGTAAATGTCAGTGTTCATTAATTTGCGACTAATCGCCCAACGCCATTACAGAGTATTAAAAACGCAGCACTAGGGGACTTCCGGTTAGCAGCCACATGGAGTAGACGTGTTAGAGAGCTGCTCCGATCATTTGGAATTTCTTCACTCCCTTTTTCGTTTCTAAATGTTAAATAAAATCTTTAGGAAACAATAACTTTGTACCTTACCCCACGATCATTTATTTTCCACTTATAATGGCTACCAGGAGTGTTAAAACAGGGAAAAAAGATGACACTGCGGCCGTTTTAACAGTCGAGGCTATTTCTGCGCTGTTAGATAAACACCGAGAAGCGCTAGCGGCTGACTTTAAATCCTCGTTTAGTTTACTGGAAAGTAAACTAGACAAAATTCAGGCCCAAGTAGAGGACCATGGTCAGCGCTTGCCTTCCTTAGAGCTCGCTACGGACGACCTGAGCCAGCGTGTGAGCGAGCTGGAGAATATCTGCTCCGGTCTTCGGGAAAATAACTCGAAGTTAACGGCCAAAGTCGTAGACCTAGAGGGCCGGAGCAGGAGACAAAATCTGCGTGTCCTGGGTCTTCCAGAAGCTACGGAAGGTGGACTCCCTACCGAGTTTTTCTCAAAATTTCTGTGCGAGGTGTTTGGTAGCGAAACGCTGCCATCCCCGCCTGAGATTGACAGAGCCCACCGTGTACCTGCATCCAAACCCGCTTCAGGACAGAGACCTCGGCCCGTCATTCTCCGTGTACACCGGTACCAGGTCAAAGAGCTTCTGATTCGAGAGGCACGACGGAGAGGGAAGCTGGAGTACCGCGGTCAGCAGGTTCGCATCGTGGAAGACTACGCTCCCGAAGTTTTAAGCCAGCGAGCCAAGTATAGAGACGTTATGACTGAGTTATACCAGCGTGGACTCCGGCCTTCTCTCATGTATCCAGCACGGCTCCGGGTCACTCTCTCTACCGGACAGAAGAAGTGGCTACGCTCGGTAGAAGAGGCGCAAAAATATATAGACAACTTGCCGAAAACTCCGTAGTACACTAGATTTAAAATTCAGTTTCAACATACAACTACAGTTCTCAGGAAAGTATCCTTTAAAAAAAAAAAAAAAAAAAAAAAAACTTAAAATCCAGTCATGTTTACGTTTTTCCTGGTAAGAGTACTGTGTTAAAACTTGGTGTGGTGGTTATCATTATTATTTTGTTATTATTCTTTCTATTTTTTAATGACGTGTGATTTATATGTTTGTTTTCTAGAGTTACAATGTAACGTGGGGGGGTGTTCTGTGTTTTTCTCTCATTAAGAGATTTCAGTATTGGAGTGTAGAAATGTTTTATTTATATATTTAATTCTTAGTTTATGTAAATTACGTCGGAGCTGAAGATGGGGTGGTTAGCGGCAGGAAGATTTGTCGGGTGAAACTATGGAAGGATGGAAGAGCTTGCTGCTTTGTTTTTTAGCAGCTATCTTGTTGTGTTCGGGGGCAGTGGGGTGCGGGGGGGAGGGGTGCGGGATCTCCAAAGCCAGTACTATGTTAGTTCTGTGTATACAGTGTATGTTGCTCTGTGTTTTACACTTTTGTTTTAAGGCTGACGCTAGGCATTTCAGTATTAGTTATGTTTACATACCCACATCTTCTGTCAAGGAGAATGAATAGTTCTTTAAACTTTGTGAGCTGGAATGTTAAGGGTTTAAACCATCCGGTCAAGAGAAGGAAGGTGCTCTCACACCTTAAACAACTTAACACTGAAATTGCCTTCTTACAAGAAACTCACATTCGCGGTTCTGATAACTCTCGCCTAATGTCGCGTTGGGGAGGGCAGCACTACCACTCAACCTTTCAGGCCAAAGCTAGGGGCGTCTCAATTCTTATTAATCCAAACATTTCTTTTGAGCACCATAATGTTGTTACTGATATACATGGTCGCTATATCATTGTTTCAGGGAAATTATTTAATACTAATGTAGTGTTGGCTAATTTATATGCCCCTAATTATGATGATGTTTCCTTCTTTGAACATTTCTTTTCTGCTTTACCAGATCTGGGCTCATACTCTCTCATATTAGGGGGAGATTTTAACTGCTGTTTGGATCCATCACTTGACAGGTCATCGCCCAATCCTATACCACTGAGTAAATCTGCCACGCTACTTCAGTCTTATCTCAGCAGCTTTGGTATCTCTGACATATGGCGCTTCCTCAATCCAAAAAAGAAAGAATACTCCTTTTTTTCACATGTTCATCACACTTTCTCCAGAATTGATTATTTCTTTGTAGACAATCAACTTATCCCAATGGTTAATTCTTGTTCTTATCAGAGCATTGTGATATCGGATCATGCTCCAGTTGTTATGTCTATACAACTCCCTGATCTCCCTCAAATTAGAAAACATTGGCGCTTTAATTCATCATTACTGATAGATGATGACTTTATTAAATTTATGGAAGACCAGATAGTTTTTTTCTTAAACACAAATGAAACACCTGAAGTGTCATGTTTAACTGTTTGGGATGCTCTGAAGGCCTACCTCAGGGGACAGATAATTTCATACACTGCAAACATGAAAAGGAAGGCATTTAAAGAACGAAAAGATCTTTCCAACCAAATTAAAAAAATAGATCAGCAGTATGCTCTGCTTAAAAACCCGGATCTGTATGAAAAACGTGTAGAATTGCAAACTAAGTTTGAACTTATTTCAACACATGTAATTGAAGGTCAGTTATTAAAGAGTCGGAGCCAATTTTACATTCACGGTGACAAATCTGGAAAACTTTTAGCCAATCAGTTAAGAGGATTTAGAGCACAGCAATACATTACAAAAATTCGGATGGAGGATGGTACCATTACTACCGATCATTCTAATATCAATGATGCATTCAGAAATTTTTACTCTCGATTATATACTTCTGAGTTCCCAAAGGACCATAGTTCAGTTGAGAAATTCCTGTCTCAACTAGATATTCCAACACTGTCCCCTGAGTCTAGATTAAGATTGGAAGAGCCCATATCACAAGAGGAAATAGTTTCAGCTATGTCATCATTGCAATCTGGTAAGTCCCCGGGTCCTGACGGGTTCCCTGCAGAGTTTTTTAAATCATTCTCCTCATACCTTGCACCACAACTAGCTTTAGTTCTATCTGAATCTTTTAAGCAAGGTAAGGTGCCTGCTTCATTTAATGAGGCTTGTATCACCCTTATAGCAAAGAAAGATAAAGACCCAACAGAGTGCTCTTCATATAGACCAATCTCTCTTCTTAATGTGGATGTTAAAATCCTTGCTAAAGTCCTAGCTCGGAGATTAGAGAATGTTCTACCCTCAATTATATCTGAGGACCAGACCGGTTTTATCAAAAATCGTCACTCTTACTTCAACATTCGGCGCCTTATGGACATCTTGTACACACCATCAGAGGGGATCCCCGAGTGTGTCCTTTCTCTGGATGCTGAAAAGGCTTTTGACCGTGTGGAATGGGAGTATTTATTTAGGGCTTTAGATAAATTTAACTTTGGTCCAAGTTTTATCACTTGGGTTAAATTATTGTATTTAAGCCCGATTGCCTCAGTTCGGACAAATGCTCAGCAATCTCAACCATTCAGCCTTCGGCGGGGAACTCGTCAGGGGTGTCCTCTTAGCCCATTACTCTTTAACCTTGCCATCGAGCCACTGGCAATCGCATTCCGTAGTTGTAGGGAGATATCTGGGATTTGGAGGCAGGGAAAGGAACATAAAGTGTCCCTTTATGCAGATGATCTTTTACTTTTTATATCAAATCCAATTTCTTCCCTGCCACCTTTGCTGTCATTGCTAAGTGAATTTAGCTATTTTTCGGGATATAAATTAAATTTGCACAAAAGTGAACTTTTTCTGCTAAATAATACAGCACTAACAACAGGAATGCAACACCTCCCTTTCAAGATAGTGAAAAATCAGTTTACCTATCTTGGTATTACAATTACAAGGAAACATAAACACCTTTTTAAAGAAAATTTTATTAGGTTGTTGAACCAAACAAAAAAGGACTTGGGGCAATGGACACCACTGTCCATGTCTCTGGTGGGCCGCATTAATGCCATTAAAATGAGTATTCTTCCAAAATATTTATATCTGTTTCAGTCTGTACCCGTTTTTATTCCCAAATCTTACTTTGTTGCTTTAGATTCAATTATATCATCTTACATTTGGAAAAGTAAACATCCTCGATTGAACAAGTTCCTCCTTCAAAGATCTAAAAGAGACGGTGGCATGGCTTTACCTAATTTTCGTTTTTACTACTGGGCAGCAAACATTCGATGTGTCATCTTTTGGGCATATTTTCATAATCAACCTAATCGCCCTGTCTGGGTGGAAATGGAACTAAACTCTGTCAAAGACCTCTCTGTCTCTGCACTCCTTGGATCTGCACTCCCCATCCCCTCAATTAAATCAATCAATAATTCAGTTATTAGGCATACCTTGAGAATATGGGCTCAGTTCAGAAAGCACAGCGGTCTTCTGGGCTTTTCTCTCTCCAGTCCTATCGTCTCTAACCATCTCTTCCAACCTTCTTTACATGATTCAGTGTTTCAGGAATGGTACAGTAAGGGCATTAAGTTTTGCAAAGATTTGTTTGTCGATCATAGGTTTGCGTCATTCGAACAGCTTTCTGAGAGGTTTAACTTACCTAATTCTCATTTTTTCAGATATCTGCAAGTAAGACACTTCATTAGCTCATCAATACCAAATTTCCCTGAGGCTCCTGATGCAAATATTATAGATAATCTCCTCTGTTTGTCCCCACTGCGTAAAGGCCTAGTATCCACTATTTATGGTGGACTGATGGGTTTGAGTCACACCTCTTTGAGTAAAATCAAAACTGCTTGGGAGAAAGACCTAAATTTGACACTGTCAGACGACACTTGGAATTCAATTCTCAAGCTTGTCAACTCAACCTCTTTATGCGCCCGGCACTCTTTATTACAGTTTAAGGTTGTACACAGGGCTCATTTCTCCAAACTCAAGCTTTCCCGTTTCTACCCAGATGTTGATCCTTGTTGTGATAAATGTAAAAGCGGAGAGGCGTCTCTTATTCATATGTACTGGACATGTCCGAATTTGGAAAAATTCTGGAGGGATGTCTTTAAAACCTTGTCGTACATATTGAAATGCAATCTTGAACCAGACCCTCTGATTGCTCTTTTTGGTATCACTGGAGAGGAAGATAAGCGTCTAACTCCAGCTAAACAGCGTTTGTTGTCTTTTGCGACACTCCTGGCCAGACGTTCTCTTTTATTCAAGTGGAAGGATGCCACCTCACCCACTCACGCTCAGTGGCTCAGAGATATTATGTCCTGTTTATCCCTGGAGAAGATTCACTACTCAGTCCGCCATTCGGACTTGAAATTTCAACAGGTGTGGGGGCCCTTCCTTCGCTTTTTTCATATACATTTATAGTTTGATTCCTTTCCTATTTAATATTTATTTATTTAATCTTTTTTGCACGCAGAACCAAAAACTTCCAGCTCATTTATTATTTTTTTTCCATTTTTCTCCTTTTTTAAATATGCCTGGCGTCTAACCTTTCCCATACATGTATAGCTGGCTTGGAGGCAGGAAGGGGTGGGGTGGGTGGTTTAGGGTTTTATAAGGGGGCTATAAAATGTGTATTGGAACGTTGCATGTTTACCCTGTTATATCCCTGTTTAAAATCAATAAAAATATTGTTGGAAAAACGCAGCACTACTGACCCACTTTTAAGCTCACAAATACATCTGTTGCTGTGAGGATTTGCAGAGAGCGCGGGGGCCCAATATGAAACGGATGCTATTTATGCCGGCGCTTGCATTCCACGCACTCTGCACAGCACGGGCCCATGTTTCATCAGGGCTCGCGCGGAACCCGATAGCACGACATTGCTAGCATCTCAGATACAGGAGCAGGAAATGCTTGTCTTTAGTTTGTTTGTTTGTGTTTCATTTACTGGAGGGATATTTTGAGGTCTGTGAGAATGTTGAAGTCGAGTCATATTGATAGCTACTGTAGGAGTGATGAGGTTGGGCAGACTATGCACGGACACACACACACACACACACACACACACACACACACACACCATACTGTACCTGCGTTTAACCAAACTGACTACAAGCTTTAATCCTCAGCAAACCTCCAACCTTGAACAAAGACCAAGTCCATGTTTTCACTTAAAACAAAACCAAATCATCGACTCAGCAGCTGCTCGATTGTTGAAACTTTCCGGAGTGCCCCGGCCGACGATACCGCATCGTCTACTCGTTCCAGTATTTCCAGGCGCGTTACGTCGGCTCACCCAGAGCGGTGACAGGTTGACACAAACCCGCTCCTCTGACTGGTCATGAACTGATCATGAAAGATCGCCTTAGTCAGACGTCCCAGGGCCAAAAGGGTGGCCTTGGCGTTTTGGCATCATACATTACCAAGCTGTGTCACTTTTCTGTGAGGTGAAAGGTCAACAGCTGAACGCTGATGAACAGAGGTCCGCACGGTCGCACATAATGAGGGGAATGTGAGCATCGGGGCATTACGGCATGCCTTGTGTATTACAGTACCTCTATTCGAGACGGCCTTCCAAAAAGCTTCCACATCATCAGCGTAGAATCTGTCTGAGTGGCACAATGAGTTCCTTTTCCCCATACTCGCGTGGGGACTTCCATATGACATCAGCATTAATACAACACCATTTCAACCCTTCAGCATTTCCTGTGACATTCTATGAATGAACAAAACTTCAAAAAATGCAAACTGTACGATATTTATATTGCACGCTATTAAATGGTAGAAATGTTTACATAATGGATCAACGGTTGCTAATGTACACTAACGATAAACTGTTTTGATTAACAGCTTCAACAATGCCCGAGTGGCACAGCGGTAACGTGCTCGGCCTATTAGCCGGAGTCTAGAGAAAGCTGATTGGTCGAGCTTCCTCGAGAGTAGGGGGGTGGGGTGGGGGGGTGGGGGGGGGGATGGTTGTTGGGGTTGAGATGAGTGGGATTCTAAAAAAAAAAAAAAAAAAAAATACCATCATAATTGGTGATGCATCATAAAACGGCAGGTCCCTATGTAGAGTGCTGATGGAGCTCCTGCTTCTAGGGAGCACGTTAGTTCATAAATCCATAATTGTATTAAATTGTACGAACTAGACACCTGTTGGGCTTTAGTTCTCATTCATTTCTGTCCTTCACAGACCAGGCTGTTTCCCACGCTGCCTTGCAAAAAGATACACCATATGTTCTGCTCTACTTTACAGATACACCAAGAACAGACTGGTGAAGAAGAACATAAAACAGCTGTGAATTAGTGGGGGGGGAAAAAAAAGGATCCAGGTTTAAGCTTTCGAGCCGGTGATGGCGTTGCTGAGTCAGATTGGGGTGGAATTTAAACCCTGGATTTTGGTCAGAATGAGAGAGAGAGAAGAGGATCAAGGCTGGTGGATGTGGAGATCCATGGGTTTAGGGCTTTAGAGGCTAATGGAATTTAGGCTAGTTGAATTTGATTGGTCCCCCAGAGCAAAGCCTGGCAATCGAGACTGTTTTCAAAGCTGTAGTTCATTTGCACCAGTCTGAATCCTGAACCAGTAGACTCGTTTGTAAACCTGGGCAGTTTTCCACTTGGTTCGAATTCATTTCATACTGAAATACTCAAGTAAATCAAAATGCACCGATACCTGGGACATGAGAAGATTCCCACGGCTCACTGGTCAAAAATCTGTCTTGGGTGGAAAGGAGAACGTAATTACAGAAAGGATCCGTGTTCTGTACTGGTGAATACGCATGTGAAAGGAATTAGCTCTGCAACAGAGAGATGGCAACAACTGGCATTTGGTCATAACTCTGGCCAAAGCAAACCAAAGCTACGTTGACAGAATGCCAACAGACTTCCGGAACACTGCTTTACAATTTGCAAAGACCACGTGCAGCCTAAAGGCAGCTGGGAAGAACAACAGGGGGCGATTATTAACGCACGTTCAACGACATGCTGATCTTCAACTTGTTAACCTGAAGAAGTGTTCTGTAAGCATGCAGTAATCATGCAGGACGCACCGAGCCTCGGCAGACAGTTCGCTCAAACCTGCAGAGCACTCCATGTAGTCGGTTCGCACCGAGATCGGATCGCGTTCCCGCCGCAAACCATCCCCTCCAAAGGTCATTTGGGATCACATCCAGAAACATTCATGGTATGGTTGTTTTGGTTCACATCCAAACGCGATTGTTGTATTCAGACCTGCCCGAACAAAACCACACCAGGGGGGAATTCAACTGGACTAAAAGGGTCAGGTATGAAAACACCCTAAAACTAACATTCCCAGAGTCCTTACAATACAGTACAATTCCTAGCATTCCTTAATCCTCTCCCGGTCCAGATAGAAACCTATAGTTCCTGTTCGGATAATGTTACCTCAGACCCCTGACCAACTCCCTGAACACGGCAGATCAGCAGCTACCATGTGTCAATTAATCAACTACTATAGATGAGGCCATTAACCCTTAAACCATTAACCCATTAAGGGGTTACGATGCAACTGAGCGGTTCAGGGGAAAGGGCCTCAATCAGGGACCCGATAATGGCAGTTTGTTTGTGTTTGGGATTTGACATCAGGACCTTTCGTTCAGTAGCCCAGTTGAAAGTTCACTGTCCAAGGAAATGCAGCTTGGTCCGTCATGACCGGCCTTTTAGGCAGCACTGGGTCAGGCAGGGGGTGAAGTTTAAGCCTGGAGTTTATGCTTTAGACTCTCTAATAGGGTCAGAGAGGAAAGGATCAAGGTCAGTATAGTGTTGACCTTTTCAGCTCTCTGGTAGACCCACTGGGGAGCAGATCAGAGGCTGGTGGAGTGTACAGAGGCATAGTTCAGGGGTTTAGGCTCGCCGATAGGGTGGCAGACGAGACGATATGAGACTGGAAGAATTTAGATATGTTGAATTACACTGGTTCCCAGAACACAGTCTGGAATTTGAATGGGACTTCCCATTATTTCAAAATAATCCCAGAGCCATCACCATGCAATTCCGAATATCCTTTAACTCTCTCCAGGTCCAACAAAAAATTCACATGATTCCAATTTGGACAGTGATCCATAATCCTACCTACAGCGGACCGCCAACTGACCCACCTTCTCCTAACAGAATCATCCACAAGCACAATCTCTGCCATGCAGGACACTTACGGTACGGTAGAGTTCTGGACACTTTGTTGAAGCTTTATTAAATCTAGATGCTCTAAAAGGAACAGGACCTTCTGTACGTCTTAACTAGAGTCCTAAGCAGGTTTATAGATCCGTACTGTATGTATAAAGCAAAGCTCTTTCCAAATGCTCATTTTATTGGAAGTCGTCCTCTTTGGCAGCGTGGAATTTAAACAGCAGCATTCGTTCTATTTAAAGCTTCGCATGCTGCAAATATCTATCTCTGGATCCTGATCTAAAGGAGTCGGCCCGGTCTGGATCATCTTACAGGCATGAACACAAACCTTGGATATCAACAGTGTGCCCAGGTCGCAGAAGATCTACTCACCCATTGCAGAAAGCAACCACTGAAGATCTTCCATGTTTACGTACACTCGAGCAAACCGAGATACTTCGTGAAGGTGCAGAACGGTTCCTACTTCCTTTGGTCGAGATCCGTCTCTGCAAACTAGCGGATATCAAAAGTAAAAAAAACAAAATGATATTCCTGATTCAGCCTGAGACACAACACCAGAGCCTGCGTTTCAGAGACTGGAGCTGTTGATATTATATTCCCTCCTTCTACTACTTCCTATCCCTCCTCCCTCCCTCCCTCCCTCCCTCACTCGCTTGCTCTCTCTGTCTTTTGTGCCGTTTCACTCTCTCTCTCTCCCATCCTCTTCTGCGCACTGACCTCAGCATGTAACAGCATGCATGTGTATATTAGCCAGTATGGGAAGAGCGCAGGATGAAAGGAAGTGACCCTTTCACAGTTTGGACTTCCCATTAACCCCCACTCCTCCCATAACCATTCCTAATCCCCAGCTCAGCCCAATAGCGGAAGTGGGCTGGGGATCATGGAACACCCAGAGGAACTCCTTTCCTGTCCAATGTCTTCCTCACACACACACACACTCAAATCCAGCCTCAGCCCTGTACAACTTGCATGACTAAGCAAATTCCAGGCTTGTGAATTCAGGAAATGTCAATGCAAATCGAACGGGTTGATTAAACAAAGCTCTGGTGGAGACGTCACGACACGTCCTCGGCATCGGGACAGAAATCAGATAAAGTGTCGCCACATCACCTCCGCAAGGGCCACAGGGTAATTACACCTCACCACCATGAACACGGAGGTCTGGAGAGACGGACAGGGCGCTGCGCTGCTGGTAATCCCAGACTCCCTCTGTGAGCATCTCTGCTACTCATCTTGAACGTATTAAACGCTCATTGTGCAACGCGAAGTGGAACAGAGTATTACACCTGCCAATTATCGGACAATTCGGTACACTTCGCCAAAAACTATTACTTTATGTGAAGTGTTTCTCAGTACAGACTGCAAAAGGGCAACTAAAGGCCATGAAGAGAGAGAGAGAGAGAGAGAGAAGGTGAAGAAGAGAAGCAGCTGGGATGGCGTAAGTGACCCCTGACCGCTCTCCACACACAGCAGTTTATCTCTCGAACGTTGGACGTTAAGGTTGAAAGCAGGAAATCATTATTTGTGGTACCTGTATTGATTTGTCTGACGTGTTTCCTTTGAAATATTGACACAAAAATTGACAAGTGGTTCCCCGTTTATGTTCGTGAGTTAAGAATTCTGCCTTGTCATTTTTATTGAGCTTACCAAAAAAAACAAAAAACACCACACACAAGCGAACTGAATATAATCATTCATGCACGAATTACTTAAGCATATCTAAATAAATATTATGGCAATTATTTAAGTGCCGTTCTAGCTACTTTGGTTAAGCTCAAGTTAACCCTTGATGGCAACCAACAGCAGCTACCAACCAAAACAGCTTAATAAGAATCAGGTTTTTAAGGTTATTTATTTATTTTTTTTTACTAGAAACCTAAAGTTTTACATATGAATTATAAAATATCCACCCATCCCCTCATTGTCTAAACCACGCATCCTGTCTAGAGTTGTAGTGAGCCTGGAGTCTAATAGGAAGCGCCAACCCATCACCGGGCACGAGCACAACAAATAATTGGGCAATTTATAAAAGTTAGGTACAGCAATTAAATTGTTGTCTCTCACACATAGATTGTGAGATTGTTAATTTGTATACACATTTGCATTTGAGGTGGTGATATGGTGCAGTTCATCTATAATCCTACAGGTGGCGCACTCAAAATTATTCACACGCTGGCAGACAGCACAGCATCCTGTGTTTATTATGTCCTAAATGTTTTAACATTGAATCTGGATATTTATAAAATCATGATACTTACAGAATGGCAATACAAATCTAATCGCCACCGAGGTATTGTGATGATGTCGTATCGTGTCGTCCCTGGTGATTCCCGTCCCTAGTACACAGGGTGGAGGATTCGAACCCTGAACCCTGGATTTGTGACAGCGGACGGAGATGACACTAAGCCACTGTGCCACCGCGCAGACGACCATAATTAACTAAATGCAGGGATTTACACCCCCCCCCCCCCACCCCACCCCACCCCGCCCCGTATCCAGATGTTTCAGCTTTGCCCTAATTTATATAAAATCTGTATCTGATCTTTTTTTTTTTTACGTTTTTGAGACCACATTTTAAAACCACAAGAATTTCAAATGAGAAGTTTTTGTTTAATTATAATTTTTTTTTTTTTTTTTTTTTAAATACAAGAACATTTCCTTAGGGTGAGAAATAAAGACTTTGATCAGCAAATAAATTTCCAAACACTTGAACTTTTTCCATCATGCCGATGTTTCAGCTTTGATCCTTAATGCAGATTGCAGCGATCCAAATCAACAGATCTGCACACATGTTGCCTTTTCTCCGTGCTGAACCCTGCTTGTACTAATGACTTAGTTATTGAACGAAACTAATCTGTTTTCCTGATTACAGCTCAAAGGAACGACTCATTCGCTATTGTTTGTAAAAATAAATAAATGAGTTAATTAAAAAAAGGATTATTAAATAAAAAGAAACACAGTACGCATCCATGTCGAATGTAGTGCGTCGTTAAGAAATGCTGTTTTCACCGACGTTCAATCACGGCCGCGTCTCCCAAAAGGCCACGATAAGGAAAACTCTGCTACAATTAAGCTAAATGCATTCTTCGTTTCCTCCAGGGACGCATCCATTAATGCAGTTCCTAGTATTGCTTCCTCTTCTGCTTCAGTGAAAAACGCCATCTGTCCTCTTACTGCCTGCTCTGGAACTCGAGTAATTCAGCACATACAGTACGGTACAGTACGGTATACAAGGAGACAGACAGTCCTGTGCAAAGCTCTCGAGTCCTGCATTTCTTCATATTACATTCAATTTAATGATTTAGGTTAAATGAAAGAAATGTGAACAGATGTTTTACTGCGGCACGCTGCAAAGTGCCTAAAGATACAATGTATAAACTGGTTGTTTATGTAACGACCTCAGCAGCGACCTCGTTTCCCCTCTCGTCTGTCCCGACCCCTCAGCATTCAGCATCAGCAGTGAACTAATCACCTCCTGATCATCATCTCTCATCATCTGCACCTGTTTCTCACTGGATCAGGACTTGCGTTAGATGGATTTTATGATGTAATGATAAAAAAAAAAGTCACTGTGTGGCGTAACAAATAAAAAACTAGGCGGGGAAAAAAAAAAAAAAAAAAAAAAAACTATTATTCCTCAAGACTACATTAAAAAAAAATACAAGAGAGCTGGAGCTTTGGAACCAAAATCTAAAGACATGAGGACTTGTGTTAGTTCTGTTTATCTTAAATTGCAAGCTTCTGCCAAAATAACTCATCTCATATATAAACGTATTCTATAAAACAGTCAAACATACTGTATGGATTCCAACACACATCACACAAACCTCCAACGAGGAGAGGAATCCCACTGCACTCAGATCCGTCTGTGTGGCACTCGCCGTCCTCTGCCATCGCGGGCGTGTTTTGTTTTGATCCTTCATCATTATAGCATGCGCTCCTGAGTGAAAGGAAATGAAAGGGCAGCCGCGTCATCTTCGACACCGTGATGTTATCCGAGGAGCTGGGTGGGAAGACCGCGGACAGAAGCGGTCACACGCGACCGCAACGGAGCGCGTCACGGATCTGCAGACATGCGCGACGGACTCGCGCTATACGGGAGATGATTACAGTTTACTCTTACAGCAGGGCCGCCAGCAACGCTGTGCAGAAACAGGGAAAGTGGAGAACTTTAACATGAACAAAATGCTAAATCTACCCATGAGCCGCCACATCGCATCGCATCACATCACATCACATCACATCACCTCACATCACCAAAGGAGTCTGACGAGCACCCGTGTACCTCTGATCGACTAGACGCAAGAGTCAGGATCAGGGTTGACAACTTGGTACAAAAATAGGTTTTGTTAATTTGTGAGCAATTTTGGGAGACCTCTTTTAAAAAAAAAAAAACTAAGAAAACCAAAACACCGGTTCATACACCACTGAACATGTACTCTTATCCCATTTCTTTATCATAACAAAAAAAAAAAACCCTACAGCAATCAAACCCAATAAAACGCAACAAGAGACAGAGCTTCTTTCCTTAATAGTAGGCTTGGACGCCATGTCTTCAAATATCCATAACACGGCAATTGGGAGTGCACGGCAGACGGCGTTTAAGGAATGACTGGAGGCTGGTACGGCACGAACTGGACCGTATTCTTAGCTCCCATACGGGACACTCGAACACGCTGTCAGTCACACGGTTACAAAAACACCCAACTTTATATTTTCGCTTCTGTTCCGGACGCGGCGGAAAGGCAACGTGCAGTCGACCGATCGACGCTCCTTTAATCCGGGCCAAATCAAAAAGGCGTTAGAGTGGCGAGAATGAGAGACGAGGCAGAAACACCCGTTCAAACTGCAGAATAAGAAAATCTCTGGCATTCGCAGACTGACCTCAAGAGCCATGAACCTCCTCTAACCTCTATTTATCACCGAGCCCAAAATGGCTTAAACAGACAGCGCATCGTTCGTTCTCTCGGCTGTGCCTTTTTTTTTTTTATCTTCTTCTTCTCAGGACCCAGCATTGAGCCCTGTGGTGCATCGTGTCAGGATAAACACGAACCCAAACGAACACAGCTACACAAAAACAACCTGCCTTCCAGGATAGTAATAATTGCTCATTAAATTATAGGATTTAAAAAATATGAAAAAGAATACTTACAGTATGTGTGTGCCCACTTTATTATTATTTTTTTGTAAATAACTCAAGTGTTCGGGTTACTGTGTCAAGGCACATGTGAAAACAGAAGGCAGACTTCACCTGTCAATCTTCATTATTCACACCTTTCACATCATGTGAACACGCACACAGACCTGAGAAAAGAGTCGTCCAAACATCGGCACATTCACAGGTTCCTCTTACGCGTTTACTGATTAGTTGGGAACGGAGCAACATTTCTCTATATAGTGCAATTTAGAAAAAAGAGTCTATTAATAGATCTGTAAAAGTCTTCGGTGAGGTCATCTCGGGAATGAGGTCATATACTGTAATGATGCAAATGTGAAAGAAAATACTTTTGCATCAGACATTTGCATTTCAGGCAGTTCTGCAGATGCCTGCACATTTATCTCGCGCATCTCTGTGTATCTAAAAGGTCCAATCTCAAAAGCTCGACTTAGTAGTGTTAGGGTTTGAACCCTAGACTACATTAAACAAAAAGAGTTGGAGACATCATACACGGGTTCTCTGAAGAAGGTTTTAAAGTTCACCTGTGTGTGAGAGAGAGAGAGGGAGAGAGAGAGAGAGAGAGAGAGAGAGAGAGAGAGCTGACTCCGCCTAAACCCAGATTAACCCATAAATGGCCAAAACGGACCGAGTCTGCCTGTTGATTGGAACACGCCTTCTTATCCGCCAGTTACCACAAGCTCGCTTTGGCTTAGTGACAAGGTTGATGATAACGTATATGCTAATGTTACTTTGCATTAGATTGAACATTTATACCTGAAACGCAGCTGTCAATCAAATCTAAACTGACCCTAATTATGAATAAATTCATGGCTTAATATATTTTTAACTGATGAGTTGTCAGTTGTCATGAACATGAAATATAATTATGGAGACGAACTGTTTTTTTTTTTTTTGTACCAGGCTGCAAATGTTTATTTCTGTTGTGAGGTGAAAATGTTAACATGAGGCTCTATGAGGATTGATCCACTTTTCAAACCTAGTGGTTATTTGAGGTACTGCACTTTTTTTTCTCTTTCTTTTTTTTTTTTCTTTTTAGAGCCGGAGGTTTCCCCTTGGTTTCGAAGCCATGACCAATTGGTAGTCCAATGTCTTAAGCCCCGCCCTGCATACATACCACAGGGAGGAGATTAGAGATCATTAACATGCATGTCTAGATTACGCAGATGATGAATAACTAACCACTTTTTATTTATTGCATAATTGAAGCCCTCAGATTACTTCTCTGGTGACCATATTCTGTTCCGGTTCTTTACAAAACACAATCAAGAACACAGTTGGTAAACACCTGACCATCACACCCACACGTGGTTCATTCATCTCCACAAATGTTGCACATCATGTCTTTACAATTCATATTTCACCTTAACTAAAAGTTCCAAACCTTTTCCTGCAAAACAAGATTCCTGCACACAAAGCGAGCTCCAGGAGGACATGATTTGTTAGGGCTGGAGTGGAAGAACACAAGTGGCCTCCACAGAGCCAGGACCTCAGCCCCACTACACACCTAAGGGAGGAACTGGAAACCAGACTACATATCCCAGGTGTCCTCACTCGACCTCAGAGCTCAGACCCGAGGTCGCTAATGCATTTGTGGCGGAATCAACACAAATCTCTTCAGCCACATTCCAAAATCTAGCACAGAAGAGTGGAGATTATAATAACAGTAACGGGGAATAAACGTGGACTGAGGTGTGCAACAAGCAAACATGACCGTGACGGCAGGCGTCCACAAACATTTGTGCATTACAGCGAAACCTCGGTGTACAAATTCAATCCACTCCGGAGGCGAGTTCTTAATGTGAAACTCTGTATTGTGAAACGCTTCGTCCCATAGGAAGTAATGTAAATACAGATAATCCGTTCCAGCCAATCAAAAATATCGTCAAAATTACCAATTTCCAACATTAAAATTATAGTTCTGCATTTAAAAACAATTAAATAGAAATACATGTAAATGAAGTAAGATGAAATAAATAGACATTAAACCTCACTTAACCTTAATTTATGATTCCTCTCGGCACCGGCTGCTTTAAAAACCAAACTGGAAGCGGCTCCCTTTTCTTCTTGCTAGGGTTCTTGCTTTTTGCACAAAATGCAAAAAAAACTCACCCCCCCCCCAAAAAAAAAAAAAAAAAAAAAAAACGTAAAAACTTGCTTTGCTTGGACGGTTCCCAGACGTACCCTTATGTGCACGCGCAGCGTTCGGTTCGCCTCGGCCCAGGCGCTCGTACGCCAAAAATACTTTGCATCGTCGAGGCAAATTTTATGCAAGATTTCTGTTCTTAAGGCGAAAATTCTGGTCTATATTATGAAGACATAAAACTAAATCCATCTCCTATCTATGAAGTAAGCCATCAAGCTGCTATCAAATGTCAGATGCACAACACCAGATCCCAACAGATAATAATAATAATAATAATAATAATAAAAAGAAGAAGATTAATCAGCATATTTAATGATGAACAATTATTACACACCTTGGCAACTCAGAATTTGGGGACTGAATACTAGTGATTAGGATCACGCGTTGCTCAACCGAAATCGTCTGTAAGACCAAACCCTCAAGTGCTTCGCCGTTACTCAGACAACAAAAGCCAAACAAACAGAGATTAGACTCGAGTGGTTCTGACCTCTGGCAGCTGCAACCAGTTTTTTTCCTCGTCTGTGTGGTTGTGGTAGCTTTACAAATTGTTGCTGTTCAGAAACTCGTCTTCCTGCCGCAACGCAATTAGTCTCCATTTATAGCGCGAGCTCCTCGACCGTCTCAACCGTCTCACAACTGGGCCGGGAACTCACGTATACACCCACAGACACACTAATATTTCATTACAACACATTTTGCTTTGATTACACACAACATGTGGTGAGAAAATGACTCGTCATGGTCCTGGAAACACTGTTTCACACACTTGACTCCTGGAATACGGCGTGTGCCATCAGGGAGGAAGGAAAAGGAAGCCCTCCATGCTGGTGATTCAGTACGTTCAGGTGGTCATGTGACTTCACACATGACCACCTGAATGACGTTGCTGAGTCTCGACCTGAGCGACTGAAGCGACCCCAGATCACAACACTGTCTCCAGAGGCTTGTACAGTGGACGCTATGCATGATGGGAGCATCGCTTCATGCGCTTCCCTTCTTCTATTTTTACAATGCGACTTCGCCAAGCATTTAAGCGATCTGATCACGGCCAATCATTACGTCCCCAACCCCTCCCCCCGCCCCCACACCCCCAGTAATTGCAATTACAGAAATCTCCTTAGTTGTTGTTTTTGCTTGATGCAAGACTGAAAACTATGACGTCTGCATGTCGAGGCAGTGTAACAACAGTTCAAAGCGTTGCCTTGCGTGCAGTACACACTTTCTACAACAGTCTTGACGCTAGCTACGTAAGGAGTCTGACCAACTTCGACTCGGACTACCCCAAAAAAAATAAATAAATAAATTCATCCTACACCTGCAGAGCCACACGGCTAGAACTGGGGTAAAATTTGCAGGTTTGTACCTTTGGCTTAATAAATTTAAGTGACAGTAAAACACTGTTGTGCTTTTACAGGCTCCTTTTGGGCGGTATGGCGTGAGGAGACCAGGACCAGGAATAAAGTTCTCTCCGTGGTAAAGTTCTTCACGTGCCAGATTTGGATTTAAATCCATCCAGAACTGCCAAATCCAGATGCACAGATCAAACCATATAAAGCTCGTACCTCTGATCAATGGATCTTTTACAAACCCCATGACTGTGCACTTCACCAAGGGGACTTTTCTAAGCAGAGTAAAGACACACACGGTCTAAACTGTTCCATGTGTAGAATCATCAAAGGCTACAAATCAGCACCCACATGTTCATAAAGTGCTGCAGTTACAAGACAATTAAGAAACCTGAGCCTGGGTCATTGCTGGATTCCCTCACACACACACACACACACACACACACACACACACACACACACACACACCTGTGTAAAACATCTCATCCGATGCCACATCTGCAAATGATCTTCTATAGAACAAGGAGTCCCGTGAAACAGGTGCACGTCTCAAATCATGACCTCCGGATGACTTTGAGGTCGTGTTCGTGCCGGAGCGGAGCGCGTGTGAAGACGTGGCGGTTTAAAGAGTCTGCTGCGTGCGTTTCCACTTGATTAAATCACTTGGTTGGAGACAAATAGGAAGTGTTTACATGAAGCGCCTCTTCCTCTGTAAACAGCCATCAGCAGGAAAAATATCAGCAACGTGTTTACAAGAAGCAGAAAAACTCTTTCCTGTCGTCATGTCCATCGAAAAGTAGCAAATCACCAAAAAAAAAAAAAAAAAAAGGAAGCTAACAATGTGTACCACAGTTTATCATCTCGAAATCTAAGACTGACGTTCTTCTAAATTATGTTCTTGCAGACCGGATCGGTCCTTTTTTTTTTTGTTTGTTTGTTTTTTTGGGTCACTTGGGCCCCAGTCCGGATTCCGTCCCTAAATTCGGCTCCATCATGTGGAATGTGGAAGATGACGTCTTGTAACTTCATCTGATTTAACCCTATGTCTCCAAACTGAAACAAGCCCTTCCTGTTTATTCTTGAAGATGCCAAGAACAATCTGTTCTGATTCAGGCTGAATTTATGGAGTCGTCGTACCCCTGAAGACGCGGCAGTGTACACACACATATCTCACTTAATATGAGGATTCTTTGGCAAATGTTTCTGGTTCCTGATCCAAAACGGAAGATCCGTCACTTTCAACACAACATCAGGAATGTATGAACTTCAGAAAGTTTGAAATGTAATTCCTGGCTGAGAACATGAGAAAATAACCACAGCTGGATGAAGAGAGTCCAACAAAAGGTTGGAAAAGATTAAAACACCTCCAGTGTTCCCTCCTAAGCAGCAGGACTGCCGAGTAAACAGACACGCCTTGTCCTTGTCGATTGTATTGTATTTTTTTGTTTTGTTTTTTATCTATCTGATACAACCTCAGTGATTAGAGACTAGAGTTCATTGATAAACTTTTTTAAACATTCGAAACGATTGAAGAAAAAGCAGACAGACGGGACATACCAAACTCGCCTCCAGACACTAGAACATCAGCTTAACTTTTTTTTTCTTCTTAACTTTAGAATTTTTTCAAAACTAGCACTTCTAATGAAATAGACGCAGCCCTCGGACTCTCCGACACACGCCCCCGTCCCCCGTGCCCGTCCCCCGTCCCCCACTCACTCGTCCAGCACTTTATCAGATTTACTACGGCTCTCGGCGCGGGACGGCATGTTCCCCACACTTTAAAGTTCAAGTTTTACAATGCTCACATTCCTCATGACCAAGGCAAGCACTGACCTTTGACCTTGGATTTGTCAACTTCACATGGACGTCCGAGTGCTGCTCTGATGTGGACCAGGAAGACTGGTGATTTAGCTAAATGGTAACGAAGTTCTTTATGCTGCTCATGTCATAAAAGTGTCGAGTTCATGTGTGAAACCGATTCCTCGTGCTCCCAGAGCCGCTCGCTCACACTCCGAGTCCTGGACACAAAATGTCCATACTGTCAGAGAAGAAAGAAACCCTCCATAGATGTGATGTGCTGGTGATTCAGTACATTCAGGTGGTCATGTGACTTCATTTTATCTCCACATAACGTTGGTGAGTCTCGACCTGAGCGACTGAAGCAACCCCAGATCATAACACTGTCTCCAGAGGCTTGTACAGGGGACACTATGCATGATGGGAGCATCGCTTCATGCGCTTCCCTTCTCACCCTGACACAGGCTCAGTCTGGACTCATCAGGTCACATGACCTTCTTCCATCGCTCCGACGTCCAGTGTTTATCACTAGCTTCCAAACAGAAACCTTTTCTTTTTCTTATTAGCTTCTTTAAAAAAGTTGTGATGTCTACTGTGATGCACCTTCACCAAGCATTGAAGTGATCAGTTTTTTTTGTTTGTTTTGGTTTTTTCGACCACATGGCTTCCGCACTGTTTACAAACCCTTTCCTTCTAGATGATCATTTGTCCTGTTTAATGCATTGAATATGTATTTACCCAATTCCATTCATTAAAACTCCTAAGTTATATACAGTTGAACCTTGGATTAAGAGCATAATTCGTTCCGGAAGCGGGCTCGTATTTCAAAACACTCGTAAACCAAATCTAATTTTCCCATAAGAAATAATGATAACTCAAATTATTCGTTCCACAGCTCAAAACAATAAATACATAAAAAGAATTAATACAATATATAAAGCAAAAATATAAACAAATTAACCTGCACTTTACCTTTAAAGAAAAGTACAAATAAATCGAGACAGGTAAGTGTTTCCGTTTGTTTGTGCAAGCGCCGTACATTTGTGTGTGTGTGTGTGTATGTGGAATTAGCCCCATGATACTCGCCACTCGTAAACCAAGACTCTTGCTCGGTTTCCAGTTCAAAATCTATTAAAAATCGTTGCTCGTCTTGCGAAACACTCACAAATCGCGTTACTCGCAATCCGAGGTTCCACTGTACTTTGATTGATGCAGGCCATTAAGTTGACTCTTCTGAAATGACGGCTGGTTTTTGCTCAGGCAGTTTAACCTCCTGGGTCTCTGCGTCCCTCATATGGAGACGTCACTTTATGGCTTCGCTGCACCTTATACTTCATTCTGTCTAACTCAAACCTGATGTCCTCATTAGCAGACACTTTATAGCATCATTTAATGGTAGCAAAAGTACAGGACACACCAATCAGTAGAAACACAAAGATGGTGTCAAATTCAGTTATCTGTTCGAAGACGATGCTTAGATTCTATACTTACTAAGTCCTAATAATCCAAACTATATAGGAAAAAATAGTGCTAGCGAAATTAAAGCTCGGGTCTTAAGGGGGTGATCTGGAACCTTGCAATAAATGTTGCCATGAAATAAAAGGTGGTACATCATCAGTCTTAACAAGGAGGCCTCTGCAAACCTGACCAGGGGAGGGAAAGAGAAAAGGGAAAAGTTTCTCAACTGATGTGAATTGCACTGAAATGAGGAGCGATCCAGACAGAGGAGGAGCGTTCACTCCACCCTTCACCCAAAAGCAGCACAAGAGTGAGGGAGTCAATGATGCATTGATGGAGGGGGGGGGGGGGGGGGGGGTTGGGGCTCTGCACTCCTGAAGATGAGGGAGCTCTTTGTGCTTATTTCTGGGGAGTGTTGATTTGAAGCAGCTGCGGCTGCCAGACTCATCAAGCGCAGCCACGCGACACTTCAGGAACGTCTCGCTCCACCTCCTCCGACTCGGCGAACGCGGCTCCCTCCCCGAACGTTCATTCAGCATTCATAACCTTCACGGCGAACGCCGGGCGCGTCTCTCCGCTCCGAGCATCCGCGCCACCAAAAACACTGAGGGGTGAATCATTTATATTTAAACTCTTCAACTTCAATCCCTAAAACAGCATGCATTAAGAGACGCTTTCAACATTTTATTATTTTTTTTTCCTGCAAAGCTCACAAGAACGGAGCGAAACTGCTGAAATGCCAGGACTGCATTTTAATGCAACAGTAAATCCCACTGCAAAAAAAAATAAATAAAATAAAACCGAACAGGGCCAGCGAGAAATTTATGGAGATCATTTTTTACTGCGCAGTCGAGAGACACAGGGTGGATTCTGCTCTGTAGCTCTAACTGATGATGTTAATAACGATTTAACTCACTTTAGTGAGACGGCAAAAAACAATACTGTAAAACACTCCTGGAGCGGAGGCACGGAGACACGGGGGCGGAATCTCTCCCTCGACACCTGCAATCACAGGCAATATCAACAGAGTACAAAAAAAAAACTGAAAAACACACACACACACACACACACACACACACACACACACACACACACACACACACACACAATTATGCTTGGAATAAATATGAGGATATTCGTGCACTCATGACGGACGGCACTGATCCAGATCAGGGTGGGGTTCAGTGTAAGCGGCATGAACAAGCAGCTCCGTCAGAAAGGGCAAGACCAGACAATCCCGTCGTTAAAACACACTCGTATAGCGTCGGGTCTTTCCTTCAGCTATCTTGCTTACAAGACGCTCCGTTCCGTCTCGGCGGATTTCTCTAAAACAAGAAATCGCATGTCTACTGGTGCTAGGCAACACGCCGTGCCCCGACTGAGACAGCAACGAGGAACGCCCGGATATCTGCGCCAATAAAACGTAAAAAAGCCTCGGCAGGCTCGTGCTGTTATTGAACACAACAAGAAAAGAAAGCAGAAGAAGTTGTTCAATGTGCAATATCGGAATAAAAAAGAGAAAGAAAGAAAAACGTAATACAAACCCGTGCCATTATCTGATTGCCAAAAAAAAGGTGAAATTCATCACGCAGTCAGTGTTTCCTGGAAAGTTTTCTCTTACTGCGTACGCAACATGATCTACAGACCCGCGCGAGCTAAAACCGCTTCCTTCATTAGTGCATCTAAGATACAAGTTCATAAGCCCTCCAATCATAATACAAAATAATGAAAATAATTGCAATATGATTTTTTTTTAGCACATCATGCAGCCAATGTCTGTAATGCAAATTTTGAATATTTTTCTTCATCACTATTGGAACATGTTAATAAATGATTAATTAATAATAGGCAATTAATCATTATCAATTAATGATGACCAGACACATATTTCCCCCCCTGGGTTAAGTGGTCACATTTTTTCTTTCCACGGTTTAACATTTTACGATAGAGCGTCGAGCGCGATCCGTACCGCCACCATCGGCACCTCTACCATCAGGTACAAACAAGAAACCAAAAAAAAACAAAAAAAAAAAACAAAAGCAAAATCACTTCCACCATATCATTAAATTAAACCCCAAATCAGCGCACACACGCGCGCGCACACACACCACACACACACCGTTTCCGCTGGAAGGATCACGTGCAGGAACCCAGGCATGAACGGACTGAACTAAGACCTTCTGCGGTTCCTCTCTGACAGACGCGCCACCCTGATACATCCATCGCTCTAGTGTTACAAATTGCCTGCTAATATTTGTACAAAGTGTGACTGTTGTTAAGTGATCTACATAAAGCCACAGTTCTACGGTAAATTGACGCGTGGTTAATAAAAGAATCAATGACTCAATGAGAAAGAAAACAACAAGTGCAAGACGCCAGCAGCACAAAGCGGCTCGAACGGCAACACACGGGGATCAGTGATGACGACCTGGGATTGTGTCTTTCCAAACAGATCGAGTGAAAAGAGAACGGGAACCAAGTGTATGTATATCCCGTATCTCAAAATATTAGAATATTTCATCGCAGGGTTGAGTCGATTACTATTCATACGCTATAAATCACAGCGTACGTCCCGGTGAGTAGCTCAGTGCGCGCAACCATGAGGACTTCAGAGCAGTCCAGGAGATGATCATCGAGCCCTCCACAGAGGAGCAGAAGTCACAGAAAGGCATCACTGGAATGCTGCATTGAGGGTTTACTTTACATCTTACAGTGATGAGCACAACCTGCCATTGCAGGCGTGTAAGCGCTCGGATATTACTCAGGATAATGTTGAGAGGGGGCCGGGAGGTTGGGGTACTGGGGGTACTGGTTGGTGTCCGGGAGGGGAGGATCTCCCAGAAAAGGAGTTTTTGCGATGCAGGATGTCGGGCTGGAGCACGTGCCAAATAAAAAACACACACGCCGTGCACACAGTACATAAAATAAAACAATATAAAACAATGTGTGTGTGATTTTACGAAATAATAGGATTCGGTTTCTCTCATCAGTAGCATAATCAGAGGTTTCTGGTAGTACAGACATCCATGGAACAGCAATTAAAGGCTGGAGTTCTAGTACTTCTAGTTTTCTCCTTATGTTCCCAGCGTCAAACAGCAAAAATGCTGGAAGATGGAGCGCAAGAGTGAAACGTCAGTGTAGTATGTTTACACATAGGACCAGAAATGTACATCACTTTAAATGTGAAGTGTTTCCACTCCTCAAAGGCAGGAGGATAAAGCCGAAGTGAAGACGGAATACAAATAAAAATAGTTGGAAAATATTTCAGGGCTTTTTTTTTTTTTTAGTTCTCTGGTAATCCATCCATGTCAAATATTTCGTTATTAACAGCAGCTCGCGGTCGAGATCCTCCGCATAACGCAAACCTGAGACTTAATATTTCTTGGCGCATTGGGGAAACACTCGATCATAGCAGCACACTCAGAATCAAGATAAGGCAAGGCTAGGAGTCTGGATTACGGCGCTGCCGGCCGGCGGGGCGCTGATGCACCATCCGGGTCCGACTTGGCTTTAAGCCCGGAGCGAGTGATCCCGGAGGCCCCGTTGTTTGGACTGGCCCCCGCTCGCACCACATCCAGGAGAAACATCAGTGGCGTTAACGGCTCTTATCCATCATGTGACCTGCTGTACAGCTCCGTCAACCCGGGCAGGATTTACCTTCTCATTCTCCGTCGCTCACCTTATCCTTCTTTACGCGGCGGGTAAAAGCCGCCTTGCCCATCATCTCTCAGCCCAAATCTCCCTCTCTAAAGCCGAGCCGCATTAAAAAGTTAATTTAGAAACGGTTCTTCCGAAAGGCTGAAGGTGTCCAAAAAATACAAAAAGTTAAGGAAATGCAAAGCTTGATTACTTTCGTGCTTTGCCCAACACCCAGCAGCTCAGAGGTGAAGAATGCACAAGGTTTCCCGCTCCAGAAGCCCAGCGCTCCGTCAAACATCACACCGTTTATGTTGCGCAGCCTGTTGCCCGGGCAACCTGGCGACGAATCACCAGAACGTGTGTGTGTGTGTGAGTGTGTGTGTGTGGAGTTCCAGTGGCGAGAAGCTGCGCGATCGTTTTTAAAGAGACCGCACCGCATTATTATCAGTGAAAGAATTCCTCTGTATTCCAGCGTCATTACTTGAGGCGAGTTATTATCGAGTTAGAATACCGCGGGATGAATACGCCTCATCCCGCGATTCCTCAAGCGTTACATCACTGGATTCACATTTTGGAAGGAACACGTGGACATCTTTTCTAGTTCGAGAGCGAAGCAAAGCAAAGCGAAGCGAAAAAAACCCCCCCAAAAAAAACCCCCAGATGCAGCCTCACATTTAACCCTCAAACATATTCATAACCCGTTTCATGCTACGTCCAGAGAGAGCGCGCGCCCTCGGTTGCTAACGCACACACAGGTATACAGTGTGGGCGCCTGTCGCTTGTTTATTAGCCGTCTTCCTGGTTACAGAAAGCAGACCAGACTGGATTCATGCATCATTAAGAAGCAAGACGCACGCGTGCAGCGAGGTCCTGGATTCATGCTGCAGAGAAGCACACAGACGAGTCGCTAAGTGGCACACGGGTCACGGGGACGAGTCGCTAAGCGCTTCCATTTCTTAATGCTAACATAACAAACCGCGACTATTCAAAGAAAATGAACAAACTATGGCCTTAAAGTCCATTCACAGGCCTCGACCCCGAGCGACCCCCAGGTGAGACCCCTAAGGAAAGCCCGCATGGTGTTTTTGGAATTCCTAAAAGACTCCGAACATTTAAAATCATCTGTGACGGCAGCTGTTAGGGGAATGTCCGAGAACGTTAGCACGAATCCAGCGGTACGTTTCTCTCGACAGTCTGTTGGCGGCGCTGCTTGCTGTTGCGCACTCTCTCCGTGGGGGACGGATTTATTTATTTATTTTTAAATGGCGAACAGGTCTTCTGGTTCGTCACTCAGTTCCTAACGACAGCTCGAGAAGCGGAGCTCATGGAGAGAGCAATCTGACGCCTGAAGCAAGGAGAAACGGCGCACGGTTGTGTTATTTAGGACGTAATCCTACACTTATGATTTGATTTACGCTACATCCAGTCGTCATGGCGTTCATTCACAAATGTAAAACACCGGAGGGGTCTGAAGGGAATCTCTGTAAAAACGTTGTCATTTATTGTGTATAAACGTACGTAGGCCGTCATTCCTGAACACGCCGTGCGTCTCCCGCGCCTCGAGCGGCTCCGCTTTCTCATTCCTGCTGAAGAATCTACTACGGCGCTTCTGTAAATGTGACATCTGAAATACGGCAAAATTATTATCTCCGTTATAGTTAATATAATCCATCAAACTGTAGAGAAACAAGCTGCCGTCTTCTGCACATGATTTATGAGAGAATCTTTACCTGTTTCAGAGGAACGCGCTTCTCGTGATTTACAGCCGGACGCTTGGCCGAGGGCTTCAGACGGATGTCGGGTTAATACGAGATAGAAGTGAATACAACGGCAAAAATATCGATTTTTTTCGATTTATATAACAAAAGATAACCATAATAGAGCTCTGAAGGATGTTTCCAGTTTGTGATGTGTGATTAATGCTGTTCCAGTGTTCAGAGCTCCTTTCAGTCCTCAGGATGATGTGTGATGTTTTTTTTTTGGAGACTAAAAGGAACAGGTTTATTCATTACGGAACCGTTAGCTCGTCACAAGTAGACACCCATACAGGAGCCGTCTGATTGCACCGAAAATTATTTAGGGGTTTTACGGTAAATACTTTGGGAATGACAATTATGTCCAAAAAAAAAAATTGATAGAGCGCAGAATTCATGGCTCCATCAGTAAATCCTGAAGAAGAATGTCCGAGCATCAGTTCATGACCTCAAGCTCAAGCGCACTTGGGTTATGCAGCAGGACAATATGATCCCAAACGCTCTCCTTAAAGTCCATTCACAGGCTTTGAAGAGCGACCCCCAGGTGAAACCCCTAAGGAAAGCCTGCATGGTGTTTTTGGGAACCATTTGTGTTCCTTCAGTGCCAAACAGGTTTATAAATAAAACATCGACTTTTAAATAACGGTCACGTTTTCTCCAAAACTGGACAAGACTTTTTTTCAAATGAGGACCATCACACGAAGCTTCCTCCAAGTCAAGTCTTCTTGACCTGGGCGATCGAGCGAATGCATTTCTGTTGCGACTCTCCCGGTACAGAACAGGTCAGACCCGAGGCTGAGCGTATAATCGCCGCTCATGGTGGGAAAACAAAACACAAAATCAAGCTGAAAACCACACAGGATGTTCGAGCGGTGCATCGTTTTTTCCTTAAAACCCTTTCCAACACACACACACAATGTTCCACTGAAGAACCCATAAGGTGATGTACATGGAATGTTTTTTTTGTGCAGCATCAGCTTCTATGTGAAATCTGATCGCCATCCTTTATAACATTTTCTTTTACTTTCAAAGCGGTTAAATCACTCAGGATATACCTCGAGCCGAACGGATATGAAGAAGGTCCTGCGTTTGAGATCGGGAACAGGAAAAAAACACGTCAAGAGTTCCCCTTAAACTTTGAGCGAAGCCGTCGTCATGTGACTCACGCAGCATCTTGGTTTCAAAGGAAAAAAAAAAACACATGACAAACCGAATATGAAAGTAAAGGCACACCTGAGAATCGGCATGGCTGAGCGGAATTCTCCCGAGGAGTTCAGCAGATTCTCAAACGATAAAATTCCACGAAAGAACACGATACGCTGGTCATATTAAAGCAAAAAAAAAAAAAAAAAAAAAAACGATCCGTCTATTTCCCCCTCCAAGCCAAAGGGCGAATCGCTCAAGAGGAGCCGTTAAGGCAGCTCGAAAATGAAATCCGAAATGCCTGAGCTGACGAAAGCAGGCCAAAGTAAACGCGCGTTGTGTTCTTGAACATTCTACGCTGCATCAAGATCTCCATCTTAACCTTGGCCCCTTCGCCTGGACATCGATCTGAGCAGACTTTCACCAGGCCGGATTTTCAGCTTTCTGCCAGGAGCGCTACGGTGGTCCCGAAAAGCAAGAATGGTTCTTTATTTAAAGCTCGATGGTGTGAAAGTGCGTCATTCACTCTCTCCTCTTCAGTATCTGGTGTTGGATTCAGTGCCAGAACACCAGGTGCATGATGGGAATACCATCACAAGAGCTCATGCACACATAAAAAAATAACTGCAGGTTTGAAGTTTAAAAAAAAGAAAAAAATAATTCTAATTGTATGTTAGCAGAGCTGAAATCTGTGCGCTGCGCCGGCCGGCGGGGACCCTGAGAGAAGCGGGGCCGGGCCGCGGCCCTGTGGGAAAGACGAGTCGGGGAACGGGGTCGGCTCTCTCACGGACACTGCAGGAATTTTCCCACAATCAAACAAACAAACAGAGTGCTGCGCGGGGCAGTGTCAGGACCCCGGTCCACTGGGGGAGGAGGGCTGCGCCGCTCAGAAAACATCCATCCATGGGACCGCAGGGATCCAATAAACACTGCACAGCTGACCCGCAGAACGTCATTCAAAGAATGCGACTTCATCATCAGACCCGTGTTTTCATTCTGCCTAGTTCCCATCTGATCCGGATTCAAAGGCAGGTGTCGGACATCTAAAAGCCATCATTATTCTCTCGTCTGAAGTTCTTGAAGATAATAACGACGAGGACTCGGAATCATAATCGCGCCACCACGTTTCCTGCGCGTTTAAGTGAGAGGCAACAACCCGTTTCATTCTCCATTTCCCATCTTCCGCGGCTTAATGGAGCAATAAGTGCACCGAACGCTTTCGGTATCTGGGCCCCCGAGGGGGGCGGGGGGGGAGAAGACTCTCCGTTCATGGGAAATTGTGGGAAAAGCTGATGCTCGCTACAGGAGGCTCTGGAAATGTGACGCCGTCAAACAGAAGATCATTTTAGAAGTCGAAAAAGCTACAACTGCTAGACATGCTGGGTTCCAATTGCTCCTCTTTTTTTTTTTTTCTTCTTCTTCTTTAAACTCACTCAAATACCAAAGGTTACACGTCACCGCTCCGAGCGTCACGTAGATGTTGCGGAGTCCGGCCGATCTCAGAGGAGTCCAAACAAAGGCATAAAGATGATTTAAGATGAGCTGCTGAATAGCTGCCTTCGAAAAAATTTAGTGTAGTGTGTAGCTGCTCTCCATCATGCATCTTTCCATCTTCGGATCCGGCCAAACTCCTAAGTGTTCTGCCATGTGATGGATGTTCCTCTGTTCAGAATCTGTGGGGTTTCTATCTCAAAACTGCATCTTTAAAATATGTCATGCAACCTTTTATAGGAACATTCCCCGAGCTGAACTTGCTTTTATTAGAAGGAAGCAAGAAGAAGAAGAAAAAAAAAAAAAAAAAAAGTAAGGTGTTGTATAACAAGCCAAATTATTTCAAATCTTTTCAACCAGCCAAATAATCAGAGCAGAAATCGGCTAACGACGTCGAGCCGCGGCGCTGCTAATGCGGACGGTGTTTTTTTTTGTTACTCTACCACACGGCCATCGTGTCTACAGATACGAATCTCTGAGCGACCGCGCGGCCAGAGAAGAGATCGGTCCAGGCAGAGCGCAGCTGCGCGACTCGGTGATGGAGCGATGGAAGCTGAGGAGGGTAAGTATTAGGTGAGGGGAAAACTTAACGTCTGGCGGGAGGGAGGGGGGGGAAATGTTTCCATATGTGCGCTCGGATCCCTGGTGAAAGAACAGCTTTGTGCTGAGCATGAGCAGAACACAGAATAGATGGACCGGGCTTTTCACCTCCCCCTTTATTTTCAGTAGCTTGTTGTAACATTAGTCAAAAAAAAAATAAAGGAAAGGAGGAGCGACGGGACGAGACGGGACGGGACGAGACGAGACAGGACGAGACGAGACGGGACGAGACGAGATGGGACGAGACGAGATGGGATGAGACGTGCCCCCTCCGGCTTGATGCCCGGCCTGTTTTGACGGGAGCCAATTGTCTGTAAATGCGCAGGAGTTAAGGGGACCGAGACGAGCTTCTTATTGAGCTCAGGGGGGTGGAGGGGGCGAATGGACGAAAATAAACGGGAAGAAGTCACACAGGCCATTACGTGACCCTAAATCATCCTGACTAAAGCCTTAATGATCACACACACCCACCCGCTTCAGCAATGCACCTGCTCCTAACAGTTAGCAATAAAGAATATAGATTCGTTTCCGACTGCTGCCTCAGGATACGGAAACACGGTGGTCCAAATGGAAAAAAAAAAAAGAAGAAAAAACTCACTATACTTCTCTCTAATTTCATTAGCTGACTCTCCATAATAAATTGGCAAGTTTCCGCGTATTCCAAAACTCCAGCAGTGTTTGCACAGTGAGTCGGCTTTAAAAAGGAAAAAAAACTTAACCAGGTAGCCAAGACAGCAGGCTTTTGTTATTCATACACAGAGCAGAGACGCAGGAAAGTGTTCTTCATGCCACTAATGCAGCACTTGAGTGGTTCTGGAGGAAAACAATGAAACATTGTGTGTTTGTAAGTGCTGGAAAAAAAGAAACCGTTCCGGCCCCGAAAATAGCTCTCCATCCAGTCCGGCTATTATAATATTTAGATGTCTGGGTTAAGGAGTGTTAGTGTGAATTAATCACAGGCGAAGCTCAACGCACTTTATTCCTCGGAGCGACTGCGTCCTGTTCCTGATGAACCGGAGCAGGAAATGAGGCCGTGAAAGACGACGTAGGCGGAGGAGTCCTGGACGCGCCGGGCACGCTGCGTTTGGGTTTCCTTTCGTTCCCAGATCACAAAGAAAGAAGTTTAAAGACCTCACATACGAGTACAGTTCCAGTCTTTCATCGGGAACCAAAAAGGAAAGCGGTGTTACATGAATTAGAATTAGAGGAAGCTTGACATGACGATCAGTTCGACCTGCGCGGCGGCTGCTGCAGGGACCACACGGGTCCGTTCCGGCTGGCGCGGCGGTGCATTCCTCTCCACACAGGTATTTCCCCCGAAGTGATCCAGAACTGTCAGACACAAACCATGACAAACCCACACGTGACCTTTCCTTCGGGTCTAACGTCCTCCTGCTTCCTGCTGCCGGGACTGACTGGCAGGGGCGCGATCACGTCTGCCATCCGTCTGTCAGAAACGTGCGCTAGATGGACAGGATGCCGGACATGGACACGGGCGAACGCCAAGACGGAGAGGTGGTGTCGGAGGGAGGAAGCTCTGCTTAATGTTTATAAATCTGAGCTGGAAGAAGCGTTAAATCTCAATTAAGAGGCATTTAGTCTGTAAGAAGGAGCAATAAGTAAGAACATCTACCCATCTGAGAGAGAAAGAGAGAGAGAGAGCACCAGATCAACTGAATAATCATATATATATCAGTAAGCTGGTAGAGAATCCTGAACACCTGAGACCCATCGATCGCTCTCTGATTACCAAAAAAAAAAAAAAAAAAAAGGTTACCCTGCCTGGTCTGATCCCAAAAAAGTCAAAGTTGGCCAATAAACAAAGTTATCAGAACAGCTGCAACTCGAAGGCAAAAGGTTTAAGGTTGTCGATATTAGTGGTGATTCAAGCGGCCCGGTGGTGTAGGGGTTCGCCCGGTGGTGTAGGGGTTCGCCCGGTGTCCTCCAAGGTCGAGGGTTCGTGTCCCGCCTCAGTTCTGTGCGAGTGTTCGCATGTTCTCTCTGTGTGTGATGAATTAGTTCTGCAATTTATCACAAGTTAATAATCTGTGCTTAATCAGCAATTTAAAAAAATATATATATATATTTAAACGTTTAACACTTTGAGGGAAAAAAAAAGATTGTCAGAAATCCTTTAAATGAGATTATTTGTAATATTATTAGATGTTCGCCTCAATAAACATGTTTGAACATTAAAATAGGAGGGAACAAACAAGCCCCGCCCCTCAACCCCCAGCACCCAAACGATCCACCACCGACGCCCTGATGCCCGACACCACACCACACCCCAGAGGGTCTAAAACATCGGTGGTGTTCACGTTAATGGTTGTAAAGTTATGGCTGTTTGGTGTAGATTAATAAACCGTCAAAGACTTTGAGTCCCGGTGGATCGGGATGAGAACACAGCTGGGATAGAACAGCAGAGCATCTCAGATCTCCATTCATACACCCACACACACTTGTTTTACACCCAGGGGCGGTTTAGTGTAGCCAACGTTTTTGGAAGGTGAAAAGAACGCCACAGGAAGAAGAGACTAAACCCCAGACGAACCAAAACTCAGGACTGAACCAAAACCCAACCACAAAAACTGTAAACTGGCACTGTATTCAAAATGCTGCTTACTTTCTTGTTCACCTGCTGACTGATTATTATTATATTCACCTCCACACCCAGTAAACCAACAGTCCATCATCTACTACGAGCCTCTGATCTCACCCTCATTAACACATGCGCTGGTGTTGACCACGTGCTGTTATAAGATCACTGCAGGTGGACCATGGCGGCTCGGCTGGGCATCTCCTGACCGTCCAGTTGTACAGGAACCATCGGTACACTGAAGCTCTTCACTGCTCACTCAACTCTCTGCTGCTCTGCCTGTCGTATGCGCTGCTGCCTGCTGGTAGACTCGCTGAGGAACGCCTGTGACACGCCCACAGTATGACATAAAGGCTGATGTTGATGATGTATACTGTTATGTCACAGTACACAGTATGCATTAACAGTAGATGACGCTGCCCGTCCTTAACTAGCATCGAGCCGCTCTCACACGTGCCGTAAAAACAGCACGCGGAACAAGGCCGCGTCAATGAATGACAAACCGAATCTCTGCACTGAAGGTTTTGAAATAAATGCACACATCGGCTGCAGTACGGGTTCATGTGTTCACCAGCTGAGAGACAACCGGTCTGTAAAAACGAAGTGATTATCAGCCGATCGATTGGCGCACCCTTAGAGCGTAGCGCTTCCTTCATTTCTTTCCAGTTTACGGGCGGCTGAAATGTGCATTACCGCCACCTACTGGGTTGGAGTGTGGAGCAGAAGCCTGGAAATAGTTTAAATCACATCGTACTAAATAAAGTTAAAACATGATCAGTGACGCAGCATTTCAATCTTTTAAATTAAATGCTTTTGCTAGTTTTAATACGTCAGAACCTGAAATAAATATATAGCTGCTTGTGACAAAGCAGGCAATAAGCTTTAATAGTATTAAGACGAACGAGGGGGTGGAACTGCACTCAAGCGCTCTTGCTTAAAATCAAGAGGAAGGAGCAGACAGCGCTTTCCGCCAAATGCATCACATGTTCAGTACGTGGCCCAATTGTTTCTAGGCACCTTATTAGCTCAACTCGTTTGTCCTTTCCTGTTTTGAGGGCTGCCGCTCTTCACGGAAGGCTTTTCACTAGACTTTGCGACATGCCTGTGAGAATTTGCCAAATGTACTACATACTGTAGCAACTACAATATCTAACAGAGACATCCTACTGTAAGCCGCTGTGTGCCAGGTGGGTATGAACCCATTACTAGGTGTGGTGTTCAGGTGTCCACAAACTTTTGGCCTTAGTGTACATCTTATAAGCCATTATAAAAATTTATTTATTTTCTTTTAAAATCAATGACCTGTTTGAACAAGTGCAAAAATAATCAAACCTCTCTAACCAATCAGAGTCAAGAACAAGATATAAACCAATTAAGTCTACTGTACATCAAGCTGTAGAGCTTAAAACCAATCACTGTTAAAAGTTGGACTAGGACCAGGCATACAGCTCGACAACATGTTCTTGATTTCTTTTCTCCAGTTCCGCGCACCTGAACCCTACTGTGACCGCTGTATAAATGCAACAAAGTGCCAGACGGCGCACATAAACCCGAAGCGATGTTCGGAGACCCCGCCAGACCTCTAAACACCAGGACCGCTTCCTGTGCCAGCTCTACCGGTAACACGACCATGACTGGCTGCCCGTCTACGCACCACACAGAGCAAACAGACGAGACGGAGCGCGGAAACAAAGGCTTCCAGTGTGCTCAGCAGCAAAGCAGCTTGGAACCCATTAATAAGCGTTCGCCTTCCGCAGGCCAACGCGGCACGGGAGACCCGGACCATGACCCGACGCAGACGAGCTGTATATACACTGTACCATGGTGCTAATTACTGCCAGACCTCGGAGCAGCCGTGCCAGCGGTATCCATGCCGCAGCGCTCCAGCAGTTCCTCATAACGGCGAATGAGCCGAACAGACAGAAGCTTGGAAGAGAAGCCAATAAGGAAGGAAGTGGTCCTTTCACTCACACAGTGAGCAACAGAGCTGGCAATCTAATCTAATGGCAAGCCTTCACACAGCATTACTCAACGTTAATCTGGACCTCGGTTCCAAACTGAGAGATCGGAATCTCAGTCTTCAATTACAACAACCATTTTAGGTGTTTACGACCGGAGCAGGTCCATATACGAACACCACCAGGACTCGTATCCTCACACGTACCATTTGTATCCGATCCAACACCCACCGGTTCAGTGGTGTTAATCAGAACCTCAGGAAAATACAGCTTTTTTTTTTCCTTTCATTTTAAACCGGCCAGTTTTACCTGCTTTGAAGGCAGGACGGCTGCCAAGCACAACATCTGGCCATGAGCAAGAAACCCAAGTGCCTTACCTCAGCGACTTCCACCGAACAATGGTCCTCTCTCCACCCATATACCCCGCCCCTGACAGGCGTCCAGCCCGGTACCCACACACGCGGGCACGGCTTCCGAGTAGCTCTCCTGGTGATGGGCACCGGCCGCAGAGAAAACATTCGAGCCCTGTGGTGTTGTTAGTCTTGGATGAAAGCTACGCCTGGGATTTTAAAAGTACCTAGAGGGCTTTTTGTTTAAATAACCAGCAGGGCAGTTTGGTTCAATTATCGTGCGGCTGTAAAAGTACAAGCCTGACTGCATTTCTGCTGTTTCGATTAGACCGGCCTTCACAAGCGGGTAGGCGGAAGGAGGGTCGGGTCAATAATACGGCACTCACACATGAGGAAAAGCAGTGACTTTGGGTCCGGAGTGGGCTGATATGCAGGGGGGGGGCGGGGAGGATCCTAATCCATAATATCAGCATAATCCTGCTAAGCTTCTGAAACATAAACCACTAAACTCCCTTTTAATCTACAGTTAATTTATTTATTTATTTATTTATTTATATTCATTCATTCAGATTTATTAACAGCTTTATCCCAGTCATGGTCAAAATGGATTTGGGGGTTTATCCATTCAGCAATACATGCTGAAAAAGCAGATAATTACAGACTCATTCACACCTATGAGAACTTCAGCAGTCAATCAACCTACTCATTTATTTTATTTACATTTTTTTGTCAACTGAGAGAGAACAGAGAGAAATCCCGGAAACACAACAGACAGCGCGTGTCAAACTTCACATCGAACATGACACGAGCTCAGGATCGAACCGGCAACCCTGGAGCTCTAAGGCGGCGGCGATGTGACACACTGCACGCCCATATCATGGCACCGCCCCCTTTATGAATTCCACCAAACACAAAAATAGCATTACGTTTCTGTTCCGTTCCGATTTTGTTATGTTCCTGATTACAGAATAAGAGCTCAGTTTAGATTTAGGTTTAGAGCCGTAACCATGGGTTAAGATCTTGTCAGGTACATTAGGAGGCCAGTATGAGCAAGAAACTACGTCAGACAAAAATCAAGCGAAAGCACTACCAGATGTTCAGGGTTATCCTGCTACTGTAGACTTTCTCCCCAAACTGTGTGTGTGTGTGTGTGTGTGTGTGTTATATTTATATAGGTTATATATGTATATATGCACACACACCATGCAATAGACATTATAGTAACCGATCACGGTTGGGTCTGTTAAAATGCAACATATGACTTTTGATTTAGACAAATAACTAAATAACTGCATGTGCAACACATAGATGTTTATAAGGTACCCTGTGTTCGTGATCAATTAAAAGCCACACAAGGCATTATTTCTAAAAATTTAAATAAATAAAAAAAAGAAGAAGAAGAAGAAGAAGAAGAAAATATGCATGCATGGATAAAATAAAATCCAGTTTATTAAGGAAAAAAAATGTCAGACTAAATTTAGCACAAGAGGAAGAGAATGACAGAAAAGTAGAGAGAAAGAGAGAGAGAGAGCACCCTCTACCCGCATCATCCAGCATCTCACATCAAGCAGAACCAGGTCCAAACACCAATCCGGTGTGCATGCAAAGAAAAGTGAAAGATGAAATGAATTTAAAAAAAGGACCGTAAACCAATTGCGCAATGCAGTGCGCATCCGTGCATGGGTACATGGGTTTAAATAACACGCACACCATGTCCCGTTCCAAGGGTTAAATGACGATTAAAAAAAAAAAGAAAAGAAACGAAAATCTACAGCATTTTAACATTCAGAGAGACAGAGCGCGACTCGGAGAGTGTAGACGGTGGAAACGCTCAAACCCGGAGATGCCCGTGCACGGGGTTACTCAGGGTCACAGCTGTGCGCAGATCTCCAAACTCACCATCAGGCTTCATGTCGGGGAACGGCGCCCGCGCGCGCGGCTGAGATGTAATCCGATTCGCGATGACACAGCGAAAGAGTTCAGCGCGGCAACAGATCCGGCGCTGTTGCGTGCGTGCGTGCGAGCGAGCGAGCGTGTGTGCGCGTGCGTGTGTGCGCGTGCTGCGCTTCTTAGGTCTCCGCGTCCGTGCGCTCCGAGTGTGTGCGCGTGAGTGAGCGCGCCCTGATCAGCAGCAGTAAAGCCGGAGCAGCTGCTGTGTGTGTGTGTGTGTGTACACGCCCACCTCTCTTAAAGGCGCAGAGCGGTTCACCCTACGCCGACAACAACGCTCGCACTGACGCATTAGAATCCCGGGTGCGCATGCGCAGAATCCCTGACGCGTCGTCCCTGCGTACATACATTTATTAGCACGTAGGCGAAAATATTCGAGTGGTTAAAAAACAACAACAAGAAATCGTAGGGAAATAAGTGACTGAACACATGGATGAAGATTGATTTAATTAGGATTAAAAAAAAAAAATTAGGAGCAAAAACGTAATAATAATAATAATAATAATACAGTTTAGTTGCGAGGCAACAATTATCAGGCCCAAGCACCAGAAAGACAGTTGGCTCGTGCATTTAAAGGGGAAGTGTGTCATGTCATGTGACATAACAGGAGCTCATACTGTGAGGTGTCAGGCGTTCCACATGGCCTGTAACATCAGGCAGCGCATCGTCAACTTTTATGTCATACTGTGAAAAAAAACAACTTTTATATCCTTCTAAGAACACAAGGATGAAGACGGATTTAAGTAGGATTTCAAAAAGTAGAAGCAAAATAATAATCAGAAAAGGTTTTGTCTGTACATTGGTCAGAGCTCTTTCAATGATATCTTTACGTTTCATACATTAGGGAACAGTGGCGGCCGGTCAATACGGGGCGCAGGGGCGCCGCCCCCCCTTGAAGTTAGGCAGAGAAGAATTCTACTTAAACATGTCATTATTTAACATCATAATTTTTTCTTTTAATAATGAAATAGTCACTAATCACAATATTCCGCTGTATTTCCTAATATAATTTATTTGCAATTTAAAAAAAACTCTAAACTGTATGACTATTCGTGTACGCGGGGCGCCAGGCAAACGAGTGTCTTGGTGTGTGTTAGTTACAGTACAATTCCAAGAGAGTCTGACACAGAACAAACCAGAACCTGATGCATACACATTTAGAAATTATATCCAGTTAACCTCAAAGCAGGAGACAGGAGCAAGGTATGTAAACGCCTTATGAACACAAATAAGTTTTTTCTTACATACAGTAATTTAGTTTTCCTTCAGGATTACCTTCTGTTATAGATTATAGGCTAATAGCTGTTCTATGTTCTATGTACTGTGTATGTTGTTATTGCAATTGCTTAATAACCATTAAATTCTGAATAACCTTTCAACAATCATAATCAATAAACAGTGGTTGTGCATGGCCGATTACGGCTCCAGGATCCACGATTCGATGCTGACTTTTCAAGGTTCCTCCAAATCCACCACAAACCTAACCAGTTGAAAGTGGCTCCTGAAGGAAGTCTCTGATTTACATTCAGTATTATCATTAAACTGTGTTAAAACTATGTCTTGTTTTATCCTGTCCCATCCCAAAAACAGACCTTATGATAACACTGATCTAGCCCAGGACCTCTGATAAAAATTATTATCTGAAATGTGCGTGTGTTCGTGAGCCCTGCAATGGATCGGCACCCCGTCCAGGGCTGTCCCCCACCTCGTGCCCCAAGTCCCCTGGGACAGGTTCCAGGAATCCAGCGACCCAGTTCAGGATAAGCGGTAAAAAAGACTAAAGGACAGAGAGTGAGTGAGTGAGTGAGTGAGGTTTAACTACAAGACTATGCAATCATCTATACTTGTGTGCAAGAGCTGTAAGATCCGCAAGGATGAGGTCTATGTTTTTTTTTTTTTTTTTATGTAAGAAATGTGCAGACTTTTAAAATCTCTTCCAGTATAAACACAGCACAAAGCTCCACATCCAACAGAGCCCAATATCCAACTGAGTTTGTGACCGGATCATGACTGTCAAAAATGAGTTATGAATACATTTACACTAGTGTAAAATCATTTATTCCGACGTCTTCCAAACTTCTGCATTTATTCTATATTAGCCGTGGGTATGCTACAGTGACATTCTAACGTGTTTTTCTTCTACAAGCCAGAATCTTAATGTGCCTACTGTACCTTTACATAATATCTGAGATTCATTGAGTCAGTTACTCATAGAAGTGTTATCAACCTAATCCTGGTTGGGATTAATTGGGAATTTCTGTCCTACATGCTGACTACAGCTCTGAACACACGAGTGGGAAGGGAAGTTATGCAATTCTATTTACATATGCACGAAGATAGAGTGTGATGTTCCTAGGAATCACTCATGAATTCGATTTAATGGCCGTGCGTGGACAGCTGAAAATTCTCAAATATCACAAGTTTTCCTTGTAGCACATTTTTCTTACCGGAAATAATCTTCCTCGAGGGATTTATATGTCCTATTTACAGTACTGGCTTTTCTGTTCTTGCAGTAAGCTGAGCTATAATCACTGCGTCACATCAACATACTGTTTGCATTGACATTACTCGGCTCATCGTGTAATACTTTGAAGACATTAAAGCCAGCGTTCCACAGATGTCTTATTCTCTGTAATCTCTTTTCAAGACAAGCACAAGTTGTCGTCCTAACTGACCAATTATTATGCATAATCACTTCGGTATAATTTGCCCCAATTTAATGATTACAGTTTCATCCAGTAGAATTTGTCTGCTGTCAAAACAGTGTCATTAAGCCTGCATACCCATTACATCACCTTCGCTTCAGGGTTTTATTCCTCCTTATTCACCATCCTCTGTGTTGATTTTGGTGGGTTCTACCGTATGCGCTGACTGATCAGAGAAAGAATCGTGTCGCAGCGGCACACAGTCTGCAACGAGGTCCAGCACAAAGGCCCGTGCTCAGAGAAAAAGGAAGAGGTTTTTCCATCAGGGAAGAATGAGTTTTCAAGACTACACAACCTGGCCAGGATCACGTCAGTCCTATACCTTCCAATGAGGGGACTTTTCGGTCTTTTTCCCTCTTACCCAACGGGGGACAACGGTAATCCATGGCAACTAAAAGAACTCTGAAGGACTCTGGGTGCTGTTTTAATGAAAAGGCCTCCCAAGGACGTACAAAGAGGCTCCGTTGAACGTCCTCATTTGATACCCACAGCAAGTCGACACACCACTATTGATCCCATTTGTAAAGTAACAAAGCATGAAAAGTTGTGTGGATTAAATATTCAAAGCGAGTCACTTAAAGCTGGGCAGGAATGGAAATTACTACAGATTACCTGGAGATTGCGATTCTATGGGTCTTTACCCCAGTGCATTAGTGACTTTCAGGGCAATATATAGTGCAGATATTAAATCTAGTGCCATGAAGTGTTTTAAATTGATCTAGGAGAATCCTTTAATACTCCGTGGAGAATAGAAGCATTCACTTTGCAAACACCCCTTAAGGAACCGTTTTTTATTGTAAGGATATAGACACCAATTTTCACTGCGTAAAGTATTAGATCTTTTGCCAACAGAAGACTCTCGGTATCCAGTGGCCGTGGACATCTTCAGTCACAGTGCTGCATGCTGTCATGACGATGTAATGTTAATTTTACTGTCTGCACTGCCATCGGTTTTTATCCTAAGTTGATATACTGTAAGATGGAATTAAAAACAGAACCCCAAATTCTGTTCATAAGCAAATTCCGAGATTGAAATATATCCTAAAAATGCTCATACTGGTATATATTTTTTGTCCCCTTTTGTTCAGCAACTAAGAGCGTGACTTGAACTCTGGTGTCCAATTTCATATTGTTTATGTATCACTTCTCCTTTGCCCGTTGTTGTTGCTGTCAATATGAGAGAGACACACTGTCTGTAGGGAGCCGTCGTGTTCCTTCCTGTGTTCTCCAATCAAGATTTTTGGATGCTAAAATATCCTTGAAAATCAACTCCAAGCCATTCCTACTTGTTTGGGTCATTAAAGGAGTTCCTGGGAGGCCGGCGTTTCGGACGTAAAGCAGGCAGTCTGATCATGAGAAAACTTATCCAGCACTAGTGAGACACTGGGATAAGGGCATTAGTGTAGCAGGGGATTATATGGAGGAATAAAGGGAGTGTTTACTCTCAGAGCTGTGTTCTGTTATTCTGCACAATCCAAAGTCCCAGTTTGACTTGAACACCTCTTATACGTATGTATGCTTCCTGGTGCTGTGTTTTGGATGGATGATGTCGCAACTAATTACAATTATATGTCCACGTCTTATAAAGTTAACGCTCCTGCTGGGTCACCAATCTTGGCAGCGCTTAAAGCTCAAAGCATTATTTGTTTTGTAAATTTTTGCATGAACGAGCAGTTAGAAAAGATGCCGTCGGCCGGCGTCACGTGGTTCGGATGAAACGCGTGATAGACTTCGCCCCTCCCGACTGAGTGGTAGTACTAGCCTTAATGTGGAGCCCTCTAGTGACGGGGAGGAATTGGACACGACTAAATTAGGGAGAAAATCGGGGACAAAAAAAAAAGAGATGGCTGGCTTCACATGTTCTGGAGGACGACACATGTGAAGGATGTCACATGAGAAGGAAAAGACAGTTAACGGGTGGGAACTGGACAATGTCTAAATAAAGACATTAAATATGATTAAGATACAGTAAGGGCTCGATAAACATTGAGCCTTTAAGAAAACATGTTAAAGAATTTATGCAGATGCCACAGCAGTTGTACGTCCCGGGAGAACCCATAAACTCCAAAAGTTACAGGCTGTGAATTGTTAAGAGAACAAACGAGGGACCCTGGAGAAGCGAGTCTTAATGGTTTTTCTTTTCAATTATGCAGTTCTTTTTTTTTTTTCATCCCTTTTTTTGTGGCAGTGAAGTGGAGTCACAGTGGGACTGTCACAGTGAACTATGACAGGAGTGATCTCGCTTTCAGGGAAAATCCCTTCAATGAAAATAGGATCTGTTGTAATGTTTTTTTGCTGGTGAGTAGCATTCTAACAGATCAGCACACTCAGCTGCAGGGGCATTTTATTTTAGCGAGACCAAAAACCTCAATAGCAGCATTGTCTCATTCTTTTTTTTCTGCGAAGCGCCAGTGTGCTCGCCGTGGTTTTAAACAGCATGCAGGATGACGAACCTGTTTCTACTCGTGTAATACGTTGGACCTGGTGTTAAATGAATAGTGTGTTGAGCTCCTGATTCGATGTGATAATGATTTGTGACCACGCTGGTGCTTTGCAGGTAATAATACTGAAAACCACATGAAATGAAATAAAAGTTCTGAATAGTCTTCTTAACTCATTCTTTAAATTAAATCATTGAGATGTACTGTATGCATTCATTCAGGAGTCCTTCTTCAGATCTGTGTGTTTCCTGCAGAACAGAAATCCATGTGTTAAGGAGGAAACTTAACTGGCATTAAGAGAACGGTGCAGCTGTTTTTATCTTACCTTACATCAGACGGTGAAGTTTTTTCATATTTTCTGCAAAAATGATTTCAGCCATTGAGATTGCATCTCTAAACTTTGACCAAACTACAAAGGATATTTTGAACAATGATTATTGTTAATAATCCCATTCACTATAATCAGTTATTGCATCACGACCTGTGATGATGTCTGCTATTTAACATGAATGATTGCCCAGATGCATGAGATCTTTTTTTTTTTTAAATCCATGACTATTATGGAATGAGGTCTGACAGTCCAGAAGGAACTTCGTACTCAGAACCTTTGCTGGTTCAGATTTTCTTTGATTTCCATTTAATCCACTTTCATTTCCAGGTTCTCTTTAATGTTGAAGTTCCTTATTATACAGTCATCACATCTGGCCTGATTAAGACTTTCATCAAACCCAGATCATGCTTATGAAAAGTTTTGGCAATGTGAGTGTCAGAGAATGTTAATTAATATTCTGTTTGATTTCCTGACAAAAAAATACGATTCTCCGCCCTGCTTATTTCGGTAAATGTTATGTAATGCTTTAAATTCCCCATGATTTCCTTTCTAGCTTCACTGCTCGGGTATTCGTGTCTCTCCCTATATTTCCCCGCTCCATCTTTCAGTTTGAGGCAGAGACAGAGAGTTGCCGCTGTCTGTTGGCTTGCTACCCGAAGTAGCTCTATTTATATGCCCTAGCCGGGGTGGATAGCGCTGGGCCGAACGCTCCAGGATTTCCAAAGCCGCCAGCCGAAGCCGAGTGGCAGGGAGTATGCCCTGCCCATCCCTGCTAAATCAGACCTGCAGCCGGGTGAAACACCAGGGCTCGCTCCAAACCCCGTGACATTAAGAGCGTTTGCTGCATATAAAGTCCGATTCATTTTTAAACTCCATCCTCATTCGCCATCCTGACAACTTGTGGCTTAAACAGATGTCTCAGAAACTAATTTTACTCCAAGCAAAAATGCTCGGCGGCGGCTGTCTAGTCAAAGCTTGAGGCCATAATCATGAATCGAAATGTTCTCAGGAAAGTGTTTGAATAGAGCGACTATATAGAGTACAACATCAGGCATAACATTACAATGCAAAACATTATACTCAGTATTGTTGCCACCTCATGCCACCTGGGCAGTTCTGACCCTGACTCCGCATGACCTCTGGGCGTGTGCTGTGATGTCTGGCATGAGCACGGACACCCTTGCGGCGTCCCATGGGATGTGCTCCCATGGGTGCTCGATCAGATTGGTATATGGAGAATCCGGGGATTGGGTCGGTGGCCTTGGGCTCTTTGCTTGCTAGGGTTGTGGTTTTGCCTTGTTTATATACTGTGCATTGGCTTTTCTGTGGGATCAGACCAGATGGGCCGGTAATGGGTGAGCCTTGAGTGCCCACGGTCCCGTCACCAGTTTTTTCCCCGATTTTCTCCCTAATTTAGTCGTGTCCAATTCCTCCCCATCACTAGGGGGCTCCCACAGGGGGCTTTTCGAACTGCTCGCTCGCGCACCGTTGGGGGCGGCGTAACACACTCGGAGGACGGCGCTATCCGCTCCCTCCGTTGCGCGAGCTCACAGACGCCCCTGACTGGCTGTAGAGCCGTGATTAATGTGGTAGCACTAAGTACCTCTCATCCCTCCCCTCTGAGAGAGCTCGGCCAATCAGCTCTCTCTAGACCTCCGGCTGCGAGAGGTTACAGTACCACCCGGGATTCGAACTAGCGATCTCCGGATGATAGGGCGAGCTTTAGGGCGCTTTAACCACTGCGCCACTCGGAGGCCCCGTCACCAGTTTTTGATAATCTATTTTAATATGTTAATGGTAAGTGGTGTACTCAGTATACTCTATATGGACAAAAGGTTTTGTCCAAACCTGCAGTGACATTGTATTCAATAAACATGCTTCAATGTGGAGTCGGCCCCCCTTTCCTTTTGCAGCTATAACAACTTCCGCTCTTCTTGGAAGGACGTCCACAAGATGTTGGAGTGTTTCTGTGGGAATTTGTATCCGTTCATTCTGTAGAGCGTTTATGAGGTCAGACACTGATATTGGACGAGAAGGCCTGGCTCACAATCTCCAGTTCCAATTCGTCCCAAAGGTGCTCGATAGGGTTGAGGTCAGGGCTCTATGTTAGGGCCGGTCGAGTTCTTCCACAACAAACTCATCAAACCATGTCTTTATCTTGTTGGAAGCATAGCACTATCCAAGATGTCTTGGTATGCTGAAGCATTCAGATTGTCCTGATTAGAACACCTGAATTCAATAATTAACAGGTTTGTACAAATACTTTTGTCCATATATACAGTATATATACTGTGTGTGTGTGTGTGTGTATATATATATATATATATATATATATATGTGTGTGTGTGTGTGTGTGTGTGTGTAATAGATTCTACTGCTCTCCTGTGTATTAAATCAGATATTTGCAATGTCGGGTTGCTAATACAGTCAGAGAGCTATGTGCAAGCAAACACAAAAGCAAAATACAAGCTGCCAGAAGTATATTTGTACAGGTGGTTTGCGTTGCATTCTTGCGATTGAACATGAGAGAGTCTGAGCCATCTGCATGGGAGGGCCTGATCCAATGTCCATTTCGCAGCACAACCTAGAAGTCCTTCAGGAAAAGCACTGCTATAAAAGGAAATGGTATGCATCACAATCTTTTGGCCAGTTGGTGCACATGCCACAAATTGCTTTGCCTATATTTGTATACATTAATAGCATTATATCAGTAAAGCACCAATAAATCTCTACATGATAGGAATATTTATTCAGTAGTATATCCTGCAGGTTAGAGAAACATGATATGAAATGAAATGGAAAGAGCAGGACAGGGCTGTGCTCCTCATGATGAGGGAAACTACACGTACAGTATGCTTGTTTATACAGTCTAATGTTAGCTGAATGCAGTCCTTCCAGTATTAGGCTAATCTGGTGCCTCAACTTGCATTTGTATTGAACAAAAGCCAAGTATATATATATATTTATATATATGTTATTTATTTATTTTTAACTTTTTTTTTCCAAGTCATCCAAAGATTTTGGAAAATATAGCTTCATGCTGATATACACACTTATTGATCTGGTAAAAGTAAACTACATCCTGAAACACAAGTTTAGATTGAAATATTTTGTGATTCTGGTGCTAATGACGAATCAGAAGTTGACTGGTGACGACTCACATGAGGTCCTTACTGTACCATGGCGTGTCTTATGAGCAGAAAAAGAAAAGAATTCCAATCAGGTTAAACGAGAAATGATAATGATCAGGTCTCTGTTAGTTCAGTGCTGATGTCCAACATCATCGTCTACACCGCTTTATATTGTATTCAGGGGGGGGCTGGAGCCTATCACAGGCGGCTTAGGACACGAGGCGGAGTACATCATGGACAGGGTGCAAATCCATCGCAGGGCGCACACACATACACTCACTCACACACTCATTCATATGGGCAATTTGGGAACGCCAACAGCCTAATCTGCATGTCTTTGGACTGTGGGAGGAAACCGGAGTACCCGGAGGAAACCCACCCAGCACGGGGAGAACATGCAAACTCCATGCACACAGAGACGGGAATCGAACCCGGACCACTACACCACCGTGCCGCCCTCCAACATTACACTAATGAGAAAACCTTATGCAGATGAATGTGGAGGCAGCAAATACCCGAAGATCAACTGCACTGGCTGTGTTGTTAGAATGAAAGTAAAGGCTTTGGAATCGTGTCTGTTTGGGCAGAGTATACAGACGTGGAGGTGAGCGAGCTAGAAAGACTTAACCTTTTGCTTAAAGCCCTGCTGAACTGATGTCTTTAGGTCAAGGTGTCCATGTCATTGTGGGAAATGTAACAAACCAGGAACCAAAAACAGATCAGCATGGAAATTAGCTCAAAATTTCACTACCAAATACATTCTGGGTTTCAAGATCAGAAGATCATAAAGATTAATATGGCAGGAGTTCAGAGAGGATTTTTTCCCCCTTAATGCTGTAAATTTTGTCTTCTTCCTTACACTACACTGGTGGCAGGAGGGTGCACCAATTTCACAGCTTCCACATCGTGGTCACTTTCAAAATACTGCACCACGATAACACATCCAGGCAAAAGTACAGTACGTTACTCACTCAGCAGAACAGTGGAACATCACAGCCCATGCCACCGGGATACCAAGGAGGACTGTCCCAATCGAAACGGGATGACGTCAGGCCCCGACTTTCCGCCACACGGCATCCCGAAAGCTCTGTCATCATGGTTAAGATGAAAGACGGCGGCCAGGGAAGTCATCACTGACCACCCGCAATTTAAGACACCGACTCGGAGAATTAATTACAGAGCGTCCATGAAAACGGTGGGACAACAGAAACTTCTCTAATGTGTGCATATGAGGAATCATTTTCTCCTGCTCTGTAATATAGATGAGTGTTTATAGAACCGAGGCTCATTCGGCCTATTTGAGGGGTGGAGGAGGCTCCCATTCATGCTGGATTGATTAGGGTAGAACCTCAGAAGCTCTGTGAACTGGGCACAGCGAATGTTTGGAACGCTCATCCCAGTTCCGTGCCTCATATGTACTGTATATAGCTTAATTATTTAATGTAATTTGTACCATATTTAGATTTAGATTTATATTCCTTAATAGTAGTCTTAATAGTCATCATGCAGTTTGACTTTCCCATCGCTTTGGTCTTGTTTATTATGTGCATAACTAAATGAGGGTTCATGGTTTCCATCACGCAGCATTAATGAGAATCCATGAATGTGGTGTTAATAACAGCCCTGCACAAAAACACAACATGCTCCAAATGACTTACGGCTAAAGCCGTCTAATCAAATTCTTCAGTCTAGCTGAGTCTTTTACAGTCTATATTCAGGAGCAGGGTGCTTAAGGAAAAAAAGAAAAAGAAAGAAAGAAAAAAAACTTGGCTCAGGCAGCTGAACAAACGAGTTTGTTCTTCCCCATGACGCTCTGAAAGCCCAAGGTTCCTGCTTGCCTTACTTCATTTTAACTTTAAGGCTTATCCAGTTCCTAACATTTTCTGCTTGTTCAAATAATCCCCTGATAAAAATGGAAATATAATCTTATTACAACATACGGATGGATTTACCCATCAACTTCAAACGATGTTCTTCTGCAAATGAACTAAAGAAGTATGAGTCATGACAAGGAGTTCCTATGGCACTCGGCTTTACCCCCATTAAATATAAAGCATTCTTTTCTATTGAAACAGGAACACCAGCTTCTGTAAGAGGCGGATTCAATGAAATGAATTCACTCTGGATCTTTTCAGTCATGTAATGTCTTTCGCTTCGAGACAATCGTGTCCCCGGTTCCAAGCCACAGGCACGATAGCCTGCAGTGAAAGACAACTCGGAGACTAGACCACTGAAATGAGATATGATCTGATACCTGCCGTGAGAATCTATAAAACAGTAAGAACAGTGCCGTTCCTGCATGCCAGCCTAATGAGGAAGAGGAAAAACCTGCCACCGCCTGAGCCTGGAGTTGTCACAAGTCGTAAAGTTGTTGTGACAAGTCCTTTAACTTGTCTCTTCACATGGCACAGGCTCTCACTGAACCACAGGCCTGCTGAATCTTACAATAGCTACAGTAGTTCAAGTCAGTCAGCATTACCGTGAAGACGTGTGACATTCCACGATAATGATTCACGCCGCAAAAACCCAAAGGGACGATACAAACGACATATGCTGTTTATAGGAATGCTTCCAGTACACTTTGTATAGCTCTGCTCAACACAAATACACACTGATCAATTGCTCTGACGCTTTCGTCACGCTGCGCCGAAGACCATCAAGTTCCCACTGCGTCCTAAAAATACTGAAGAAAGCAGCATGCGTGCGGTCAAAACGTAAAAATATGCATTTATCAAGTTCAGGTTCTCGATGCGTCTCACACGGTGTCATTAATATACTATCAGGCACATGGTCATGCGTTCACCAGGTCCAATGAGATCGAACTGATTATTGCTGGTGATTCACATATCACACTCTTACTTTGCTCTCGTTGCGTCCGCCAGGTCGGTATAAACACCACGGCGCCTGCAATGCTTTTCATCACAAAGTGATAGCGTGAGGGACTGGATCCAATATTTATACTAAATTCTCTGAATGTGACATTGACGCGCTGATAATGTGCTGCATGAACGTGATGAGGTCATTGTGAGAGCTCCATTGATCTCAAATAACAACTCCAAAAAATGGCCTGAGTGCGCTGGGTGCCGGGTGGTAGATTCTTTACCATAGCCAATGTGCAATTACTTATACTAATAAACATGTTAGTAAACTTCAGATGCTTTACTCAAGTTACAGTGGAAAAGTATTAACTCTAGTTCAAATGTAATATTTGCAAGAGAAAAAAAAAAAAAGATTGTTGCATTTTTAGCTACTGATGGTAAATTAGCGCCTCTCTTAAAAATGTAAAAAAAAAAAAAAAAAAACTAACGAACAACTTTAACAACTAACATAAAGCTTTATTCTTAATCTCCTAAACATCGGATACTAACTCTAAAGATACCAGCATTGTTAAATGCTAATTGCTTAAGAAATGCAAAGAAAACATACACTACTTCTCAAAAGTTTGTACACCTCTGCTAACTCCATGGTCGTTCCTGATGTTTATTTCTCTCTACACTGTAAAACAATACTGAAGGCGTTTATCCGAAATAAACAATAATCTCCTCTGAACAGTTGATATTGAGATGTATATCTGCTACTTCTGCTCTGCTCTGAAAATGTATTCTCTTGCAAGAACTGTTCCAGAACAGCTGACCTGCGTGTCGTAAAATAACAACCCACTGTTGCTGTTACATAATTCCCTAATTCCATACAGTATGTTATTTCATAGTTTTGAAATCCCCAGCATTGTTGTACTGTAGAATGTAGAAAATAAATCACTAAACAAAAACAAAGCAATTGTATAGAACGTTATATCATCTTAAACTACACTTTAGTCTCTTTAGTAAATGTTTCTAAGGCGTTCTCTAAACTCCCTCTGAACCGTCCGTGTTCTAATTCGCTTCTGGCACAAGGCTGAATTCCAAATCCCTCTCTAACCCCTGATCAAGGGCACTAGTTAGTGTGTGGAACAAGTGTTATTCCATTTAAACGATTTGGGATTCAACCCCAGAACGGTTAGTTATTAATTAGAAGCTTGAAGAGTCAGTTTCAGTCACATGTTTACCTGCACATTATATAATGAAGCGTAAAGCACATCATGTTTCATAGCATCGTCTCATCTGCAACAGAAGCAGCAGATAAGCTAACGCTAATGCTAGCATACGCCGCCAAATCCAGGTGCATTCAGATATCTGTACAGCGTCTGAGGTAATCATGTTATGAAAATTCTTATCTTAATTAATATCCTTATTACCTTCTTCACCCTGTTTCACACACTTGTCTCTCTTTTACAAATTAAAAGTTACAAATTCCAGAACAACATATCATACATGAAAAAACTTAGCAGAACCCATGCTAGCAGTTGCTAGCTTACTCTTTTTATTTTTGACTCTGAAATACACCTTGAACATAATTATCAACAAAAATATAATACACAGTAGCCTAATGAGGGGTAATGGTACCTCATGACCTCATGGTAGTCACATGTCTGCAGAAGATCAAAAGGGGAACAACAGGGAGCTTTGAGGGATAAAGCTGCTGGATGTTAGCATGAGAATAACTCTAGTGTTATAAACTGGCTGAATGCAAATTTTACACAAACACTTCGAAAAGACATATTTGGTCATGTGACCAGGCACGCTATAATATTTGACAAAGAAACATGGCTGATATGGTTGAAAAAAAAAACAAAAAAAAAACAGGAAGGCACAAACACAATTTGCGTAATGTTTCCAAACAAATGCTGCAGGTCATGCAACTGATATTTAACGTTTATACTGTATGTATATATATGCCCTTGTATATATTTTGTACTTTTACATTTCGAAAAACCATAGAGGGTTAAAAAATCTGATGAGCTTTAAAGTTAAGCTTTAATTAGGAATTTTAAGCAACTATGAAAACAAAACCATACAGGATAGACGTACATTTCTGCGTAAAGCAATTAAAAGTAAGTAAAAGTCGAAAGCATTAGGCGAAAGGAAAACCCAAGTAAAATACAGATGTTTATACCAACACACTTTATTCATTATAAATGTACTTTGTTGCTTCCCACTTCTGATTTCTCTCTATGAAGGTGAACGATTCAAACAGCAAAGAGAAACAGAACGGCTAAAACAAATCTGTCTAAATGATGCATTAGGGGGAAAAGTGTGTTTGGGTTGGTCATGAACAGAAGCAGTTTTTTTTTTTCTGTCAGTGCTTTCTGAAATGCCACATAACTTCATGCCACACTGTGTGTGGTTCTCAGGGTGTTGCGACACAGATGGACTACGCAGAACTGCAGGACGACCAGCGCCAGAAATATAAAGTGCCATCTGGATATCAGATATGAATGCGTTCTGATATCAGCCAAGATTCCCATAGCGACGGGTTTTTGGAAATTCGAGATTCAGTTCGCGTTTTTGTCCTCGGGAGTATTTTAATTTAACCCCTCCCCTTTCTTTGTTTTTCCCCCCCTTGAGCAGTGGGTGAGATATTTAAGGATAATGAAAGATTTAGTCCTCAGAGAAACTGAGTGCACGCTCAGAGAATGATGGTGTGAAGTGAAACTTTAAGACACACTAATAAGGGTTTTACTGCACAAACTGGTGCCGTTGTGGCAAACCACACACCATGTCATAATTCAGTCCAAGACAACTAATAAGGTACAACTGGGTGTGGCTTCCTATATAGAACGTTATATCTGGAAAGACCTTAACATTCCTGGAAAACCTACACACTAGTACCGAAAGTGTATATCTCCGGTCACACCTCGTAAACTTGTGGCTCAGGAAAACGCAGCAGAAACGATATACAGTAGTGCGACCCTGTTAGTGTCGGTGCCGTGCATTCTGGGTACACGATTTGTAAAGCTACTGTATACTTCGGTCTATTTCAAGCTGACTGTAAATGTTTTACAGTCACCTGCAACTTCTGCTTCATACCGTACGAAATGAAAATGTGTTCGTTTCTTTCCACTAGTATAAGCCCGGGTTGTAAATCTGTGTTCCAGACTTACATTCTTCATGCTTGTAACTGCAAAATAATCCTTAAAGTTTCCTTGTAGTTACTGGATCAGTCAGCATTTACTCAACAATATGTGAGTAATGATCTGGAACCTTAAAGGGCGCAAATGAAAACACTGCATGGCAAACACAGTATGGTTTGTTTGTCATACTGTTACTATCACTTACATAATGATTTACAAAGTACCGCAGACAAGTAATGGAAATCACATGGTCAGGAACATAGCTAGCACAGTTAGACGTACATATAAATGTGTGCAACGTCATCGTTACGTAAGTATCACAGCACATAAAGACATGCTGTTCTAGGAAAACCATCAACAATGGAGTGGTAACGACGCAGATGACGATTATTTCTATAGCAGGATATAAAGAGTTTTATTTCTCTTGAAGCACAGCAGTTCATCAATATCAATATTTTTTTTACTCCAGAAACATTATTATATACTTTTGATCCGTTATAGATGATGCATTAATGTTTCATGTCATGGAATGTCCAAAAGACAAGCTAAATAGATTGTTACATGTGTTACATTTATAACCAGCCTCTCTTGCATTAATAGACTTTATGCAAGAGAGGCTTAATAGTCCTTCATCCTGAAAACTTTCTTGCGAAAAAAAACCAAAATTGACACTGGAGACTCCTTCCAAAAATGCTAATTAAACATCTTCTAACTGAAAATTTCACCAAATCAGTGGACCATACAAACCATAAATCATACAAATCCTTGTACTGTATATGTTGTTACTGTAGGAATGGTAATGCATGCAAACAAGTACCACATCACACACACACACACACACACACACACACACACACACACACACACACACACATTTAAACAAGTGGCTGGGAGTTATCACCACGCCCTCTGTACAGTCCTGACCTCGCTCCAAGACATTTCCACATGTTTGAGCCCTAAAGGGGTTCCTGGGAGGCCGGCGTTTCAGACGGGAATCAGACAGACAGTCCCATCATGACTTCAGCGTACTGAGAGAACTTGATGGTGTCCAAGCTCTAGTGAGACACTTTGGATAAGTGCATTAGTGTATCAGGGGATTATATAGAGAAATAAATAGAGTGTTTACTCTCAGGACAGTTTTTTCAGGACAGTCAAAAGTCCTGCTTTGACTTGAACACCTCTAGTATTAACGGAAGGGAATCATAGTAATATCACAGATCAGTTCACTGTAAATAGCCAAAATAAGGTATTCACATTTACCTTTACAGCACTTTAGCCGACGTAGACAGACATAGACGTAGGAATATAATCTTTATAGTCTAAACAACAATACTCGCTTACTGTCTAAGAATCCCATCAAGCTAAAATCCTAATTTGATTCATGATTCAGAATAATTGATGAGTTACATTCAAAACTACAGCAAATTATGACTATTTTTAGGTTAATTATTAAGGTTTTATGCTTTTCAGGCATTCAGGTTTCAGGTGTTTTAATTTTTAACATCGTTTTCACAAATTTACAAGAAGTCTAAGGACATCCTCACATCCTCACTCCAGTCAATAATCCAGCTCTCTGAGCTGAGCAGCAGCTGTACCGCTCTCTCTCTGTCTCTCTTTTTTTTTTCTCTTTCTTCCAATTTTTTGTTTATTGGTAGATCATAAGTAGATCATGCTATAAGCGTCTATAATCAGATGCCATTTATTCCGGCTAAACGACGCTTTGATACTGTTATTTAAAAAAATATGAATATGATTTTTTAAATGTGTAAATCTAGACTACTGTATATACAAATATTGTGTCGCTAAGTGAATAAAGTTTTATGGTTGCATTTTGATCCACTGCTGTCAGACAACCATTGACTCTAATGTGCTAGTTTGTGGTCATACAGGGGTGCCAAAGTTTGCCTGGGTTTTTGTGGAGTTTGACTGGAAATGTGAGGAAAATGTGAACGTATCTTACAGCACCACAACGATTCAAAACTAATAGTTTAAATAGAATAAAAAGAAGTTGCAGAATGTCACTGAGAAAAACAGATGTGAGGACGGGAGTGAAAACTGGGGAAACGGGTTCAAATGTTACAACGAAGAGAATTCATAATCATGATTGCGGTGCGACGTAGCCCTTATAAATATTTTTTAACAAGGGTTCTTTGTCACAGTGGCTACATGTTGCTTTTTAAATGTGTATAAGAAATTAAAAATAACTTTTTTTTTAAAGAGCAAATGCACGAAATGCACATGCATCCATCCTACTGCACACAAAGTAATTAAATATATTATGAAAATGTACTCATTATTATTATATATAACTTTTTGTTATCTATAATTCAGGGCAGGGGTAGCACAGTGGTTAAGATACTGGACTCGCCGGTTCGAGCCCCAGCGCCGCAGAGCTTCTACTGAAACTCATGGATGGAGAGTATTTATCGCCCGATGTACCAGAGGGCACATGGATGGACCCTTAACCCCCTTACCCTTACCTACACTATTTAGAATTTAGGCATAACGATTGTACCTGATTAGCATAATGGGTGATGGTTCAAATCTCACCTCTGGTCTGTGTGTATGGAGTTCTCCGCATGCTCTTTGAGTTTTCTCCTGGTTTCAGTCCAAGACAGGCTGTGTCCTCTGACTGACCTCACCAAATTGCCTGAATTGTCTGTTAACACTCTTTTTAGTGTGTGTGTGTGTGTGTGTGTGTGTGTGTGTGTGTGTGTGTGTGTGTGTGTGTGTGTGTGTGTGTGTGTGTGTCCATGTTCTCCCTGGGATAGGCACCATGACCCTGCACAGGATTAGGGTAACAGAAAAATGGATGATTGCATTTTCTAAATTAACAGGTTAACATAGGTAACATAATAATGTGACCTGTGAAATGTTACACATATTTTATAGTGGCTGTGTTTAGGTAACAAGGTTGAACAGGTTGTTTTGGGAATGTTGTGGCAACAAAATGGACGTTTTTTCATAACCTGTGATGACAAAGGATGGTTTCAAGGATGATTAGATTCACACATTATTTACATTTCAACTCAAATAAATAAACTACACACACACACGCACACACACACACACACATACTCTTCATATACTCACTAGTAACTTCTGCTCAGTTCTCACAACACACCTTGTGTGCCCAGTCTTGTGTGTACAGACTACAGATCTATCTATCTATATACAGTACTGTGCAAAAGTCTTAGGCGCCATATTATATGTAGTACAAATTTTGTTATATAAGTTCATTATGTCTGCATTATTATGTACCAGACCATTCCCTACATAGATACACTACAATTAATGAATAAATAACATTTAAAACAGCTGTTTTATTTACAGTACTGTGCAAAAGTCTTGGGAACAAACAAACCAAAGCCATATGCAATGATGCTTTTGAAAACATTTCTACAGTAAAAAAAACTTCTATAAAAAGCACTGAATAATAACATAAACAATAAACGGTCAATATCTCGTGTGGAAACTCTTTGCTTGAACATAAGCGGTAGTGTTCGATACAGATGTGTGCAGTATTCTAAGAAAAACAGCTGTTAGGTTTTACTGAGCGTGCTGGAGAATATCAGTTCTTTTGGTGACTTTGTCACACTCGCTCCTTTCTATTTTCATACAAAACCCAGGAGTCGACATTATTGATTTATTTTTTCCCATCTGAAAAAACTGGTCTGTCATGTAATATGTCGCTTTCTTGACAGGCATGCAAATATTCTTCTGTAATGTTATTTATTCATTAATTTTTGTGTATCTTTGTAGGGAACGGTCTTGTACATAATAATGCAGACATCATAAACTTATATAACAAAATTTCTACTACAGATAATATGGCGCCTAAGACTTTTATTATATATATATATATATATATATATATATATATATATATATATATATATATATTAATGTGCGGTGTAAAAAGAATGACAAGCTTTTTTTTAAAAAAAAAAAAGAATGATTATTTTTAATGATCATTCTAGTCTTTCTTGGTCATTTTCTGCCCTGCTCTTCTCTCCACACTTTATTCCTGAAGGTTCTGTTCCTTCACGTGATTGCCACGCCCCTATTTGGGAGTAAGCCAATCGCCTGTCACCTGCTGAGCACGTGATGCTCCATCGCTAAGCAACCGTTGCAAACAGGAAGTGGTCACGCAGGCGGAGAGGGGCGCGTGCTTTGCTTAATTTTAATCGTTTATCGGACAAACGCGGGGGGAAAAATGGTGAAGCAGACCATACAGATATTCGCTCGCGTTAAACCGACACATAAAACAGCCGCGGTGAGTAACGTGTCCTGATTTAAAAAAAAATAATAGTCAAAAAATAAGGAAACTTACTGGTTACAGAAAGCACAGAAACCATTTACATACAGTTTTACATTTGTTTACGCCAGTGTGCTTACTCCCTGAAGTGGAAACAGTTATATCTGCAGTCAACATTTATTCATTTGTTTATCAAAAGCATTGCACAATTCAGTAAATCCCTGTTACACAATATAAACCACCAGTCACAGAGACATGGACAAGGCAGAGCAAAGATGCTTATTCTCAAACATTTTATAATGATGTATGTCATAACTGATATGTTCAACACGACGGGTCCAGGTTGCATATTGTATCTTGTCGTGTGAGTTTTGCTTCTTCAGAGGGGTACTGAAAATCAAAATAGACATTCACAGGGCCTTGCACAAGTATTTACATTCCTTACACTTTCCCGAATTTCCCAAGAACTGTAATAGACTTATCACGAATCTACGCAACATTACCCTGTAATACTGAATGAAGAAGGGCCTAATCATTAATATCAAATATTATATTATAATTATACCAGCATGGTCTGCACTGTGGACTTACACCTCTGGAGTCAAAGGGTTCGAGTCCCACATCTGGTCTGTGTGCAGTTTTTGAGTTTTTGGCGTGTCCTCCCAGTGCTTGGTGAGTTTTCCTCAGGTTTCCTCCCACAGTTCAGAGACATGCAGATCAGGCAAATCAGCGTTCCCAATTTGCCATTTGCCCGGAGTGTGTGTGTGTGCGTGTGCGTGTGTGTGTGTGCATTGTGATGGACAATTGTTTGCTGAACCTTGACTCTGACCCTTTGACCTGGTCGCTCATTTTTGCTGTACGGACTCTTCCTGGTTCAGTCATGTCTGTGCCATGTTTTCTTCCAGTCTTTACATTTACAGTATTTGCAGATACCCTTATCCAGAGCAATTTACAGAATCATTCATTATTAGTGAGGTTGACGTGGTTGTGACTAAGAGTTGAGTAGATCTTTCTTTTAAATAATGTATTTAATGATGCTTTGTGGGACATTCAAGGCTTGATAGAGTGACCTACTGTACATTTCCAGAAGTTTGTCCCAGACTTGTGTCAGTCTGATGCTGTTTGTTGGGGTGTTTTCTCTATCAAGCTCTGCTGTCTTTTTTTTTTATTTATTTATTTATTTATTTTTTTGGACCACATAACACTTTATTTGCAAAAAGTATTTATCCGGTGGCACCCTCAGGGTCCAGGTTTGATTCCTGTCTCAGAGTCTGTGTGCATTGTGTTTGCATGTCCTCCATGTACTTGGTGGGTTTTCTCTGGGTTCTCTGGTTTTCTCCCACAGTCCAAGTCATGTAGATCATGACTTTATGGCATTTGGCTGCACCAGTTATTCTTAGGCCTTCCACAGCAACAAGGGCGATTACTTGTGCACAATGTTTTTCTAAAAAAAAAAAAAAAAATTAAAAAAAATTGTAAAATGTGTGGATATTCTTTCTCTGACTTTGACTTTAATATTATGGGTTATTTCATGTGACTATTTGTCATATAATCCTCGTTAAGTCCATTTCAATTCTAGGGTGTAACACCACAAAATGTAGGCAAATTCAAAGGGTGTAAATACTTATGCAAGGCAGTTTATTCGTGTAAGAGATGCCAGCATGTTTATGAAAGATGGTTTCTTTTTTGCTGTGAATTTGAAAGAAAACATCACAGGGAATTTAATGAACATTGTAGTATTTGTTGCTTTGCTGTATTTAAGTGCATTTCCATATTATATTCCATTCATGGTCCAAAAAGTCACAGCTGTGTAACACAAGCAGCCTCTCGTGCTAAGTCATGAGATGAGATGAGATGAGATGAGATGAGATGAGAGTACTGCTGAAGCCCGGGCCAGATTAAAATAACCTCAAAACTACCAAATCTGCGCAGGTCATACAGAATCCATCACGTCCTGAGTCGAGTTTTGTGTATCTGCAGCGAAAGCACAAAACTTTGCAGTTCATGATCGTTCACTGATGTGTATCACGTGTGAAATCGTTTTTTTTCTTCCATCGAATGCTGAAAAGCTCTGCGTGTCCGGCTCTTATCAGGTGTACTCTGTGGGTAATGAGGAGCAGGGCGGAGGCAGCTTGGAGTTCGTCATCCCGAGGGATCTCGCAGACGGCTTCATCAATAACAAGAGGGAGAGCTACAGATTCAGGTGGGAAAATGAACGACTCTTCATATGACGGATGGCACGCGAGGAATTCAATCCACATCCAGGCTCACAGACGTCAGTGAGCTACAGTAACACTGACGTCTGAGTATAGCTGAACAATATATACTGTGTGTGTGTGTGTATATAATATACTGTATATAGTTTACAACTTTATTAATGTACAGTATATTAAACTGGATACATTCCAGCCACACTGACCGTGGTTGTTTACATTCGTATGGACTTGAGTTCTATGCTTCTGAGATTAGTTGCAAATATTGCACGTCATTTTAAAACACAACAGGGCGTGCTGTTATAGGACAATAATGAACATCAGAGTGATGTGATGTGGCCTAATGTAAAGCAGACTTACTGTTATCACCCCGAAGCTGATGGTTGTCCAATAACGGCACAATAACAGGTGTTTTATGTCTTATATTATGTACCACGTCAATATGCCATTTTTAAAAAATATATGATTTATTTTTTACTATTGATGAAACTAACATTATAGACTGACTGTTACAAAGCTCTGACAGCGGACACCTGTTTCAAAAGTGCTAGTCTTCTTACATAATAAAAAAAAAAAACTCATATCAACTCTTGTTCTGAAACTACAGACAATTCCTGGAGAATCTGTGACGTCACGGCACACCGGCCGGCGCTCTGCGTGTCCCGAGTAACACGCCGAACCCAGCTGGATTCTGAACCATACGACATTACAACGATTTGAGTCTGTTCACTGCCCGTGATTTTAGAAGTGTTGTGCAAGTTCACACTTTACAAGAGCTCTCTCCATGTTCAGTTCACGCACATTAATATGAACTTGTTCCCATTCATAGTTTAGAATTTAGAAATTTGTTGTAAAAAGTTCAGAGTCCAAATAAAAATCAACTAGTTCCACTGGACCAGTCCAGCAGAACCTTCTCCAACCCATCTATTCTCAGTCTACCTCCAAGAATCGAATTAATTATTACAGTTAATTCAATTCAATTCATTACTGAAATTAAATTCAATGTGAGTGGAAAAAAAGGTTTAATTGTTGTCAAGTGTGGTTTTTCAAAACAACTCCTATTTTTTTTCTGTAGATTTCAGAAAGTTTTCGATCAAGCAACCAAGCAAGAGGAAATCTTTGAGGCGATTGCGAAGCCTGTGGCTGACACGTGAGTAGATCTGATCTTTATGTTCGCTGTTTGCACCATCTTCGTAAAGGTCCAAGCGACGCTAACATCATATTTTCGCGGTAATGTAGGCGTGAACAGACTGGAGCAGGAGTCTAGACGACGCCAGGATTGAACGTCACAGGCTGCTGTAGCTCAAACGTTCACAGAGCGTTTGGGATTGTTGTATATGTACAGTGTATTTATTTACTGTAGGATGGCTACTATGTAGATTGTGACGTGCATTTTATCATTAAGTAATTTGGACTCATCAGTGATTAATATTCCTGACGCATGGTTCCAGTCAACAGTTTGGACGCAATTTTGGCTTTGTTTTCTACATTCTAGAACAATACTGGATTTTTCAATCTTATGAAATAACACATATGGCGTTGGGTAATTAAATAACAACAGTAACAGTCAGTTGTTATTTTAAGACGTGAAGACTTAAAATGTTCTGGAACAGGAGCATAGGCAAGTAGCAGATACATCTCAACATCAACCGTTCAGAGGAGATTGTTGTGTATTTTTGGATAAACGCCTTCAGTATTGTTTTACAGTGTAGAAAGAAATAGCAATCAGGAACGAGCGTGGAGTTAGAAGGGGTGTACAAACTTTTGACTGGTAGGGTATAATGTATAAAATCTGCCTTATTATACAACAGGGGCAGGGCAAGGAAATAAAGCCTTGTGGAAAGCTAGAAGTGTTTTATTTATTTATTTATTTATTTATTTATTTAAATTCAGTTCAGTGTTAAATGAAAAATACTTTATTGAGTCAGTTCTCTGTGGAATTAGAAAACTTGAATCTCTTTCTTTTTCCAAATCAACTGTAAAACCTCAGCCAGGAGCACCGCACACTCGGATATCTAGTAGTATGATCTTTTTGGGAAATGTAAGGTGTAGTTCCTTTTGTTTTGACGTGTAATACTCACTCTGTAACACCCTCGGACACTTCAGCTTTATAAAACCATGTTTACTATTTAACAAACAGTGGATAATATTTTGTGGAATACATTTCAAATCAATATTATTCAAATGGCGCTTGTAACTATGGTCGTTGTCGCGAAAGCAGTTCTGGAAATGTGAGAATTAATGTGTATAAATCAGAACGATCAGATGCCGAGGGCCCGAGGGCGATGCTGAGATGGCGATAGGAAGGAACCTGGAGAGGAACCGGACTCAACAGGGAACCCATCCTCATCTGGGTGATAACGGAGAGCAGGGATTTGATCTGCACTCATACTGTGTGTTAGGAGGCTGGAGGTTCAGTATAACAGGAGACGTGTTTAAGTTCATATGGAGTCCAGTTGGTTATTGGAGGCTCAGGTACAAACCTGTAGGAAACTCCAGTCCTGAACTGTAAACCGTAGTCACAGGTCCTCGGAGAACAGCCGTCTGCACCAGTCGGGTCCAGGACTAGTGATGTGTCTGTGATGAACGAGCTGCTGGATGAGCCGACTCCCATCTGAGAGACGATTTTCTCTGATCTTTCCGTTGTTGTTGTTAATGACGATCTTGTTATCGATGTGATCTTTTCACCACGCTGTTTGGCCCCAGGCGCTCCATGTACTGACGGACTGAGAGAACGGATGCACTTAGTCTTCTTAACGCCAGTCTGCCCTAAAGACAGTCTTCTAGTGTTTCACTGTTAAACCTGTTTAATGCAGCTGTGTTGCACAAAGTGATTAACTGTTTATTAATAACTCTATGGCACACCGTGTGCTGTTTGGAGTGTGGTTTGTTTGTGTTTTGGATAGTTTATTTCTTCTAGTAGTTAATGTTATATATTTGTTTTAATTGAGTGCCAGATGCACCTTCTTTAGCAAAAATGATCACTTTGAAAGTTCGGACTGAACATTTTTTTTTACACATATACGGTAGTATGTAATAGTGTTGGATGTTTGTAAGGTGAACATAACGGCACTCTGTAATTTGTTTATGTGCATTGAATAATTTAAGTGATGTTGATGCACCGTTACCAATCATAGGTCAAAACATTGCTAAATTTGGCTGTATTAGAAAAACCAGAAGTCGTACTAAATGACGAGCGGTTTGGGAACTGAAAGACCTGGTTCTTTTTGCCGGACTGAGCCATCACACCCATACCGTGCTGGTTGAACCTGCCATTAGCAGATGTAGTCTTTTCTTGGCTTTTATATTACTTTCATAATAATGTCCACTCTTATAGGAACTAGATTTTGGAACGTGGTTTTGGGGATTCGTCAGCGTTCCAGGTTCATGCCAAGCGTGTTCAGTGGGTTATGGCACGAGTTATTAGTTTCTTTGTACGTTTACATGGAATCTAATATTTTACTAATAATATTGAAGAATACTAGTCTAAATAAATAATCGGAATAAAAATGCATCCTCTAAAATCCGAGCCAATCAGGATGAATGAATGTTTAACAGAAATAAGAGCGGTGATGTGGAAATCTTTTAGAATCAGTGCATTAGGTAAATATTAGCCGCGTAATCTCAGTAATCTCATCGTTTCTTCCTTGATCAAATAAATATACAGTATTATTTCTCCACATACAGTACAGACCAAAAGTTTGGACACCCCTTCTCATTCAAAGAGGTTGAATTTGTATTACGGCAAGAAAAAAGCAGCCAAGTAAAGAAAACCGAGCGGCCATCATTACTTTAAGAAATGAAGGTCAGTCAGTCTGAAAAATTGGGAAAACTTTGAAAGTGTCCCCGAGTGCAGTCACGAAAACCATCGAGCGCTACAAAGAAACCGGCTGACATGCGGACCGCCCCGGGAAAGGAAGACCGAGAGTCGCCTCTGCCGCGGAGGATAAGTTCATCCGAGTCACCGGCCTCAGAAATCGCAGGTCAACAGCAGCTCAGATCAGAGAGCATATAGCATAGAGAGGTATAATAATGCTGTATAATAATGAGTTGCTAGATTCTCTAGTTCTTAGAGGGACGACAAATGCTAGAGATGTTCATCTTTAAGAAATAGTGTCCATGTAAATCTTCGGGTATTATTCACACTAGAAACTGGTGCTGGAATCTTGCGAATGGTTCCTGCTTGGGCATGGACCACACAGGCCTCATGACTCACATGGTGGGCTGACTCGCTACATGGACAGTCATGATGGAAAGCCGTGATTCTTGGCCTGTCTCTGTTCTCCAACCACTACATGAAACATTCACTCCACATTCACTCCACATCCAGTGCCATGCCAGCCATCCGTTTGACATTTCCATCTTTTCATCATATTGACAGGCTTGGAATTTCACGGCACGCTCGAGTGTCTGATGATGGAAAATACCATTCGGTGGTGGTGATGAAGTAGTTCTCCGAAGCAGGCTTAAGGTTTCCGAGTCGTGGCTTTGGAGAATTAAGATGACGACTAGTGTGTAAAGTGTTTATCTTCACAAACAATTATAACCAAGAAAGTGTGTGTTTATGTATTAATAGTTACAATGTTTGATTCTTATTGTTTTTCCCAATACATCGTATGGCCACCTTTATGTCTTAGCTTCTCCAAGATAGTAATACTCAAATCCTCAAATTCTTCTCAACAGCTCAATTCCCACTGAAAATAGACATTACCTATTTTTCCTTAACATAAATATCTGTTAAGACCCAGTAATGCTCTGACGTGTTTAAAATATATGGAGACCAAGAGGGTCATGACATTACTGTGACTTTTTTTTTTTTTTTTTTTTTGTATTTTCCCGTATTTCTGTCTGGTTGCAGCATAAACCCACAATTCATTTCAACTTTTTTTTGTGTGTTGATAAATTGCAAGTTTGAAGAACATTTTTTTATTTTTTTCCCATAGAGGATGCAGCGACTTTTGCCAGCGACCAAATGTGTGATGGAAAAACATGACATTAAGAAGTGAATTCTGTTCCTCTTTCTATAATAAAAGTAGTTCTCTCTTGCATTACTCATAATCTCAGTTTGGAGTTTTCTTAAAACTCCACCCTTTATGTGGTTTGAAAGACCTTTAATTAACATGACGACATAGGACAGGGACAAAGCAGTAAGGACTCCGCCCTTCGATCTTACCAGAGATGTTTTTTTTTTTTTTTTATGGATTTGTGCATTTATAAATGTCCATTAAGAAAGGAGGGACACACTTTACGAGGAATGCCTAAGCACAGAGCTTTATTTCAGGATTAATACGCATTAAACTTGGCTTAGAAATAGCGCATGCCAGTGTGTATGTCAACAAAAACAACAATGCATCAATATTTGAACAGGTTTTCTTAGCAGGAACAGTTAAGCAATATCACACTAGAGGGAGTGCTGTTGTGATGAATATCAGCATGGCTGCGATGCGCTTGTAGGAACGAGGGCACAGCCCACACACATATCCTTATCCTTATCCTTATCCAGTTAGTCATACAGCTTTGTTTTAGAAGCTACAGTAACTAAGAGACCCAAAGTTCGCGTAATTAACAGTTATTGGACATCGGACAAGGAATGTTGCATATAGTTAAACGTCCCAGTCGTGTTACCATCCATTATCACCACGCATGGGATGCCTCTCGTCCAATCAGATGACTCGGGTTGGAGCAAACCTATGTTGTATAATGGATAATCTATATTCTTTTCTATAATTATCATTGACATGCCATTTATCCATCCATCTAGGAACCTCTCCAGTCCAGCTAGGGACCGTTGAAGCCAGTGGTGACCATTATATTTATTCCCATTTTATGACCCTGGTAGGACCTCCGGTCAACATTCACACGCTCATTCATGCACTATGGGCAACTTGGAAACTATACTGTATCAATGAACCTAATCCGTATGTCTTTGGACTGTCGGAGGAAACCGGACTTCCCGGAGGAAACCCACCGAGCACGGTTAGCACAGGGAGAGGTGCACGGCCACAGTGCTGACCACCACGCCACCGTGCCGCCATTGACATGCCAGATTATTGTAATAATTATATTATCAAATGGACAAGCCATTTTCATCTCTTGAGCCTGTTTCGTGTTCATAAAGAGAGATTTACATTTACAACATGTATAACAATGCTTACAGACATTATAATAAAGATTATTATAATCTCAGAATAGCATAAGGCTAAACCGGTTATAGAGGAGTTAATGTGAGAATTAATACAACAGAGACAATTTACTATGTAAATAAGTAGATAATGTGGATTTAATTTATTTCTTGGTGAACTTCATTCCGCCATCTGGGCGCCAGGGCGCAGAGTAAGAGTCTTGATGTCTGTGTGCCTTGTGTCTTGAGGCATGGTGAGTCTTACTGGGCTCCGCTTGTGGCTCGGAGGGAGTGGAGTACAGAACGTTAAGTGAGAATTGTTAAGTGATTGCAGATTGGAGCGCTCTGAATCAGAATCAGATTTATATTGATCTTCTATTCATACAGTGCTATGGAAAAGTTTTGAGCCACCCCTCAATTCCTGAATTTTCCAAAGAGCCGGACTTTCTTGTATTTCTTATGAAGTCTCGACCAGTTTCAGAGGATCTAACCAGTGAGAAACAGGTGCAGATGATGAGAGATGATCAGGAGGTGATTAGTTCACTGCTGATGCTGAATGCCGAGTGGTTGGAACAGACGAGAGGGGAAATGAGGTCGCTGCTGAGGCTGTGACATAAGCAACCGGTTTTAACATTTTATCTTTTGGCACTTTGCAGCCTAAATTCCCAGTTCTTTAATTGAATTCACATTTAATTTAATTGAACATGGGCGGAAATGGGCGGCGACCCAAGACTTTTTTTTTTTTTTTTACAGTACTGTATATGCATTACATATGTGTTAGCACTTTATTTCTAAAGTAAGCCCCTCCAGGAAGCCACTGGGTAGAATGCAGTGACGGTGCAGTTTTGGAGAGTGCTGAGGCTGAGTTCTGAATGAATGCTGTTCTGGTTGTTTCTTGAGTACTGGCAGTGCCATGCTTTTGCCATTTCCTGTCACCACTCCCAGCTCCTGCTACACTTATTGCCTCCTGTTTATCTGGCTCCCTTTTTCCTTCTCTTTATATAAAGCATTCGAACACGACCGATTGTACTTAGAGGAAGAAAGACGTCTGCACTTAAATGGGCTCAAATAAAGAAAATGAATTCTGTTGTCTCTTTGGATAAAAATGTTACTCTTAAAAAAAAAAAAAAAAATCCGTAAACATAAAATGGCTGTAACATGTTTGTAATATGTGATTTGTAGTATGCATCATCTCTGTCCTTATAATACCAAGCACATGTCTTGTGTAAAACCTACGTGCAGTTAAGCACGTCAAGCCGATTAGCCCACATTTTCATTCTTTATGGCTGGATTCGATGATTTGTGGATGAGTAACGTGATGACCATTTGCTGCATAAAGACAAACAACTCCTAAGTTCCCGAGTGACTGTTTATGCATGTTTATGAGAAATACTTGCAAGACATAGACATTCCTGGGTAAAGTTTTTCCACTTGTGTTAAGTTCTTCCAAATCTGGTTGACATTAAACCAAAGATGATGGTTCTGTGAATCAGGCTCATGAAAATAGTGCTAACTTTCAAATCGCCAAGCCACATTTTGACCTTTTAATGGGATTTGGTGGAAAAATAGCACGTTTGACATACAATATGTCATTTTAAATGAACAAACTAAAACATATGATTCTTGCTGTATTTAGCTCCATCATGAAGAGTCACAGCACCACAGCGGCAGGAGCTATGACGATGATTATACAGCAGGAATGTCAAACTTATTTTAGGTAATGTCAGGTGGGTCGGCCCAAAGTTAGATTAGGAGAGCAGAAACCCAGATCTCCAAACCATGTGGATTATGTGTCATGAAGCTACACAAAGTAGCCCATAATACAGAAGCGGGGTAAGAACATATCACTCACTTACTCGTCCTCCGTACTGTCCATCTTGTACAGAGCCTGGGAACTTGGGGCACGAGGCGGGGTACATCCTGGGTGGGGTGCCAGTGCATCATAGAGCACACCAGATCACACACTCACTCACACACTACGGGCAATTTGGGAACACCGGTTAGCCTAATCTGTGTGTCTTTGGATTGTGGGAGGAAACCGGAGAACCCGGTGGAAACCCACCACGCACGGGGAGAACATGCAAACTCCACACACACACGGAGATGAGAATCGAACCCGGACCCTGGAGGTGCAAGGCGACACCGTATCAATACATATCAATAGAGTAAAAAAATGTTAAAAGGTTAAAATGGTTGACATTAAACCAAAGATGATGGTTGTATAAGTATTTGCTCCTGTTGCTACACACTAAATCAATATTGACCAAATTTAGACCTCCTTATGTTGATTGCTGTATTTTGCCCCCTAGTGGAACAGAACCGTGACCCGACTCCTCTATTCGAATGCATTCTATAAAATCTCTGTTTTAAATTTTAAACAGATATTCTGAATTCATTTGGTGGACTAGATCACAGTTTTCCTTAAGCCAGGCCTATTCTGTAAGCAGTGTGTTCGACACCCTGGATATAGAGAATGAATTTTTTACATAGTGCGTAGAAGAAAAAGTGGCGCTTTAGGGAGGATACGAGTGGAGATAAAAATTGTGTTTTGTGGACGATAACAAAACAGTTAGGAATATGTGTAATATTTTAATGATTTTTTTTCTTTTCTTTTCTTTTTTCCCCCAAATGTCATTCTGTCTGTATCGGTTCTATGTCATTCATAATCAAGAAGATGTGATGAATCCTCATTTAGTAATAGATGTTCCAGGATCAAAGCCAAGCGTCCTGGAGCTCTCCCTGTACAGTTCCTCCAAGAGCTCTGTGAAACATCACTACGTGAGCCAAAACCGATTTCTCTCACCCACAAGGTAATCGTTCCACCACCTACCGTATACAGATCATGGAAATCGTGATTATTTCTTTTGTTTATTTGAGAGAACCCATTACTGAGTCAATACTTCAGCGAAATGTCATCAAGCGCAGTTCATATTTCCAGGATGGCTGTCTGGGCGCCAACGCAGAAATCGCTTCCGTGTAATCCACGAACATTTCTGACGCGATGGCTTCTGCTGACGGTCTCGCGTCCGTCTCAGGGAGCGCGGGCTCTTTTCCTTTCCTCGGGTCATTTGAAACGTCAGGTTTCATTCAGTCCAGGTTTACAGACACGGTGTGATCTCGTAAGCCGTTCCCGTGATCCATGTCAGCCCTCCATGGAAAGTGTGTATGTGGTTTTTGGGGGGCTGACTGGGAACTGGTTGCCTTTTTTTTCCATCCTTTAAAGGTCCTTGTTGTTTGTCTCAGTGTCTTGGCAGGTTACAATGGTACGATCTTCGCCTATGGACAGACTGGCAGTGGAAAAACGTTCACTATTACAGGAGGCCCTGAGTGCTACAGCGACAGAGGAATCATCCCTAGAACTCTGTCCTACCTGTACCAGCATTTCAGCCGAGTGAGGGACCACATGAATTGTATTTCCTAGAGTTATAAGACAAGATATAGAAGTGGAGTCTGGATTTTAAAAACAAAGCTCACAAAGAAGTGTATATGTTATAGCCAGTTACTTGTACTCCACATTTTAACCCATTAACACTGATTTATCTTACAGCTTAATATTTAAACCAGAATTAAATTCAGTTCTCAGTTATTCTTTGTTCATGGATGCATGGATTCTGTGCCAGTTCAATGTACTGTATATGATGTGAACTTGTTACAAGAGTCAATTCGCAAGTTGTCCATTATTTTGTCCATTATGTCCAATATTTTTTTTAACATCCCTGGTCATGGCTTAATTATTTTCTTATAAAAGCATGCCTTGAAGTGTTTTATTTCCTATCCCACAGAAGTTTAACAACAATTTCATATCTTTATATTTATTAATTATTATAGAACATGTTGTATTTTGGACTTATTCGTAGTTGAAAGAAGTTATTCCTGTACAGTTGTTCCCTCACTTTTATTTGAAACGGTTGCAGCTCATACTGTATATCATAAAATCTAAAGACGTACCGTATGCCCCTCAAAAAGTGCTGACACTGGAGACTCCTTCCAAAATGTTATATAACAAACATCTTAACAATCATATCAATGATTATGTTTAAATATGTTTCTTAAATAACATTCCTGTGTATTATTATCATTATTATTAGGGTTAGATTACGTGAAGCCATACAATAATATGTGAACATGTTGTTACCATGGAAAGAATAGTGTCATAGAAACCATGCATCCATAATATTTATCAAGCCTCAAACCTAATTTTCTACCAATCATACATTTAATATCATGCATATGAATTATTTATAATGCAATTATTTATAATGCAAAACTCTAAATGTTAGCGGTTTGGAAGTTTGCATTTCCCTTTATGAATGTGATACAAATATTCTCTCATAACCTGTACACCAGGCCCATGCCTATATAACTACTTCCAACTTTTGAAAAACTGAACTGCTTTTTTATACTTTCAGTTGTAAAATTCCCCTTTCCTTAATGCCATTTCTGCACTAAGCCTGCCAGACTGCTTGGCAAATCATTACATATTTTTCTTGACATTTCTGCTAAAACTCTCCAAGATGTAATACAAGTGTCCTGCCTTCTTCAGACCAGCCCTGAGCACTGAAAGGGACATAAAATACTCATTTACTGTTGATTAGGCTATAGTTTTTATCATTTTGGCTACTGATCTACAAAACTGATTTAAAGCCTTGGTGTAAACTTTTTTTGCTTGTTTTCAGGACAGTAGCATGGTGTACAGCACTCACATTTCCTACCTGGAGATCTACAACGAGGTGGGATACGACCTTTTGGATCCACGACACGAAGCGTCCAATCTGGAGGACTTACCGTTAGTACCTTATTATATACCATTAGTACCTTAATATATACCGTTAGTACCTTAATATATACTGTTAGTACCTTATTAGTACCGTATTATATACCACTAGTATCTTATTATATACCTTTAGTACCTTATTACTGTATATACTGTTAGTACCTTATTACTGTATATACCGTTAGTACCTTATTATGTACCGTTAGTACCTTAATATATACTGTTAGTACCTTATTATATACCGTTAGTATCTTATTATATACCTTTAGTACCTTATTACTGTATATACCGTTAGTACCGTATTCTATACCGTTAGTACCTTATTATATACATTTAGTACCTTATTACTGTATATACCGTTAGTACCTTATTATATACCGTTAGTACCTTATTCTATACCTTTAATACCTTATTACTGTATATACCATTAGTAGCTTAATATATACCGTTAGTACCTTATTATTATATACTGTTAGTACCTTATTACTGTATATACTGTTAGTACCTTATTATATACCGTTAGTACCTTAATATATACTGTTAGTACCTTATTATATACCGTTAGTATCTTATTATATACCTTTAGTACCTTATTACTGTATATACCATTAGTACCTTATTCTATACCTTTAGTACCTTATTACTGTATATACCATTAGTACCTTATTATATACCGTTAGTACCTTATGATATACTGTTAGTACCTTAATATATACCATTAGTACCTTAATATATACCGTTAGTACCTTATTCCATACCTTTAGTACCTTATTACTGTATATACCGTTAGTACCTTATTCCATACCTTTAGTACCTTATTACTGTATATACCATTAGTAGCTTAATATATACCGTTAGTACCTTATTACTGTATATACCGTTAGTACCTTATTCTATACCTTTAGTACCTTATTACTGTATATACCGTTAGTACCTTATTCTATACCTTTAGTACCTTATTACTGTATATACCGTTAGTACCTTATTCTATACCTTTAGTACCTTATTACTGTATATACCATTAGTAGCTTAATATATACCGTTAGTACCTTATTATTATATACTGGTAGTACCTTATTACTGTATATACTGTTAGTACCTTATTATATACCGTTAGTTCCTTAATATATACTGTTAGTACCTTATTATATACCGTTAGTATCTTATTATATACCTTTAGTACCTTATTACTGTATATACCGTTAGTACCTTATTCTATACCTTTAGTACCTTATTACTGTATATACCATTAGTACCTTATTATATACCGTTAGTACCTTATTATATACCGTTAGTACCTTAATAAATACCATTAGTACCTTAATATATACCGTTAGTAACTTATTATTATATACTGTTAGTACCTTATTACTGTATATACTGTTAGTACCTTATTATATACCGTTAGTACCTTATTACTGTATATACCGTTAGTACCTTATTCTATACCTTTAGTACCTTATTACTGTATATACCATTAGTACCTTAATATATACCGTTGGTACCTTATTATTATATACTGTTAGTACCTTATTACTGTATATACTGTTAGTACCTTATTATATACCGTTAGTACCTTATTACTGTATATACCGTTAGTACCTTATTCCATACCTTTAGTACCTTATTACTGTATATACCGTTAGTACCTTATTCTATACCTTTAGTACCTTATTACTGTATATACCGTTAGTACCTTATTCTATACCTTTAGTACCTTATTACTGTATATACCGTTAGTACCTTATTCTATACCTTTAGTACCTTATTACTGTATATACCATTAGTAGCTTAATATATACCGTTAGTACCTTATTATTATATACTGTTAGTACCTTATTACTGTATATACTGTTAGTACCTTATTATATACCGTTAGTACCTTAATATATACTGTTAGTACCTTATTATATAGCGTTAGTACTTTATTCTATACCTTTAGTACCTTATTACTGTATATACCGTTAGTACCTTATTCTATACCTTTAGTACATTATTACTGTATATACCATTAGTAGCTTAATATATACCGTTAGTACCTTATTATTATATACTGTTAGTACCTTATTACTGTATATACTGTTAGTACCTTATTATATACCGTTAGTACCTTAATATATACTGTTAGTACCTTATTATATACCGTTAGTATCTTATTATATACCTTTAGTACCTTATTACTGTATATACCGTTAGTACCTTATTCTATACCTTTAGTACCTTATTACTGTATATACCATTAGTACCTTATTATATACCGTTAGTACCTTATTATATACCGTTAGTACCTTAATATATACCATTAGTACCTTAATATATACCGTTAGTACCTTATTATTATATACTGTTAGTACCTTATTACTGTATATACTGTTAGTACCTTATTCTATACCTTTAGTACCTTATTACTGTATATACCATTAGTACCTTAATATATACCGTTAGTACCTTATTATTATATACTGTTAGTACCTTATTACTGTATATACTGTTAGTACCTTATTATATACCGTTAGTACCTTATTACTGTATATACCGTTAGTACCTTATTCTATACCTTTAGTATCTTATTACTGTATATACCGTTAGTACCTTATTCTATACCTTTAGTACCTTATTACTGTATATACCGTTAGTACCTTATTACTGTATATACCATTAGTAGCTTAATATATACCGTTAGTACCTTATTATTATATACTGTTAGTACCTTATTACTGTATATACTGTTAGTACCTTATTATATACCGTTAGTACCTTAATATATACTGTTAGTACCTTATTATATACCGTTAGTATCTTATTATATACCTTTAGTACCTTATTACTGTATATACCGTTAGTACCTTATTCTATATCTTTAGTACCTTATTACTGTATATACCATTAGTACCTTATTATATACCGTTAGTACCTTAATATATACCATTAGTACCTTAATATATACCGTTAGTACCTTATTATTATATACTGTTAGTACCTTATTACTGTATATACTGTTAGTACCTTATTATATACCGTTAGTACCTTATTACTGTATATACCGTTAGTACCTTATTCTATACCTTTAGTACCTTATTACTGTATATACCATTAGTAGCTTAATATATACCGTTAGTACCTTATTATTATATACTGGTAGTACCTTATTACTGTATATACTGTTAGTACCTTATTATATACCGTTAGTTCCTTAATATATACTGTTAGTACCTTATTATATACCGTTAGTATCTTATTATATACCTTTAGTACCTTATTACTGTATATACCGTTAGTACCTTATTCTATACCTTTAGTACCTTATTACTGTATATACCATTAGTACCTTATTATATACCGTTAGTACCTTATTATATACCGTTAGTACCTTAATAAATACCATTAGTACCTTAATATATACCGTTAGTAACTTATTATTATATACTGTTAGTACCTTATTACTGTATATACCGTTAGTACCTTATTATATACCGTTAGTACCTTATTATATACCGTTAGTTCCTTATTATATACCGTTAGTATCTTATTATATACCTTTAGTACCTTATTATATACCGTTAGTACCTTATTATTATATACTGTTAGTACCTTATTACTGTATATACTGTTAGTACCTTATTATATACCGTTAGTACCTTATTATATACCGTTAGTACCTTATTCTATACCTTTAGTTCCTTATTACTGTATATACCGTTAGTACCTTATTATATACCGTTAGTACCTTATTCTATACCTTTAGTACCTTATTACTGTATATACCGTTAGTACCTTATTATATACCGTTAGTACCTTATTATTATATACTGTTAGTACCTTATTACTGTATATACCGTTAGTACTTGCCTGGGAGTTATCGCCACGTCCCCCACGTCCCCCAGTCCTGACCTCTGCTCCAAGACATTTCCACATGTTTGGAAACACCACTAAAGGAGTTCCTGGGAGGCCGCCGTTTCAGACGTGAATCACACAGTGTCTCCGGCGTACTGAGTAAACGTTCCACCCTGATGGTGTCCAAGCACTAGTGAGACACTGTGATAAGTGCATCAGTGTATCAGGGGATTATATAGAGAAATAAAGGGAGTGTTTACTCTCAGGACTGCGTTCTGTTATTCTGTACAGGGCTTTGACTTGAACGCCTCTCGTAATACTGTGGAGACGGTAAAGTTTTCTTCACGTGTGTCCGGATGTGAAACTTTTCCACAGAAACAACTTTCCACTCCATGTCTCTCTGGAACATGACAAGCTGTGTTTTGTCAGTCCTGTGAGCTTGAAGAGAAGGTTACAGTATAAAGTAGCTGTTATAGCTGTTATAATATACAGTAAATGAGGAGAGCAAATTTGCATCACGCTGCTTAACAGCCGCCTCGCGCTGATTATTTTCCTGTAGCAGCAGGTTCTGTTTTATGCAGTGGCTGTGCTAAAGATCTGAAATGTTTTTATGTTTTCTTTGTTTTTACCTTTGTCTTTTAAAGCGTTCCAAATGAACAGTCTTGCTATTTATATGCTCTTATTATTTCAGCATATGTAATCTGTGCGTGAAGTCACGTCCTTGAACAGGATTGAGTAATGAATCCATTATTTAGTCGTGCCTGTCGGCTGCGATACACAAAGCACGAAGCTGCTTCTCAATATTCCTGCTGTCTCTCCCATTCCTTTTATAGAAGTCTTACCTCTTTACTGTGACCCTTTATTTTCCCAGTCTATCTCTGTTATTTTCTTTTGGCCCTAATTTATCTTTTTGATTTATTAGTTAATAAACACAGAGCTTTTTCTAGTTATCTTGGACCCGCATGTGTTACTGTTGGTCCTCCGTTTTCTCTTTCATTTTAACTCTCGCCGTCTTCTCCGGTCGGGGATCCAGCTCAAGGCCCTGCGTCCCGCTAATTACACGCTGCTGAAAATAGACAATGCCCATTCCTGACCACACAAGCTAAACTTTCACGGAGCTATTCAAAAATTTGCTGTCACAAGTAGACTGTTTTCTGCTTTTCTCCCTTTTTTTTTTTTTCTTATTCGTGGTGTTGTTCGGCTGTGCTAAGCTGTGGGTGTCAACAGTTCAGACTACAGCGTGGACGGACTCGGGGACAGAGTCTCCTTACAGAAGCGGTGCAGTGCTGGAGCATTTTGTCCCTCACTATTAAAAGCAGACGTCTTTCGTCAGTCATTTCCTCATATTCATATCTGTGCGCTCGTGTTCCAGCTTCCGAGAAAAGTCTGAGATTCCAATGTTAAACAACACACTTCTGATCAATATGCAAACATTCAGACATCTGCTATTTTTCAACAAGCAGATGGACGCCAGTGAAGCCATAAGTTCAAAGCTACTTTCTACCATCTGTACAAACTATCACTCAGCACCGAGCTACTGCACGAGGGCCGGAATCTATCCATCTGTTTTTCTGTCTAGTCAGTTCATTATCACGTCGTTTAAGACTTCCATTAGATACATATGGGCGACTCCATGATTCTAAAGGGGCATTAGTGCCAAAGTGATATTACATTTAATGTAAATAAAGTTTGCTTAACGACAGCTGTGTCGGTGGTAGCTCAGTGTTTAAGCCGTTAACCTACTGATCGGAAAGTCTCAGGTTCAAACCCCACTACCACCAGGTTGCCTATGTTGGTCCCTTGAGAAAGGCCCTTAGCCATTAACTGCTCGTATGTGTACTGAGACGAGATGAAATTGTGCATTGCTCTTGATGATGCATGCATGTTTCAGATAAATAACTTAAAATATTAATAAGACTGCTACAATCCTTGGATCTACACTTAAAATATACTTAAAAACTTTCCTATTCCATCACATGAACCATTGTAGGCGTGCGCCAATGTTGGGCGTGTGCCTAAATCTTTTGTCGCTCCTCGCTCACTCCGTAGGCTCACTACGGGCACGGCTGGCCCTTCGCGCGGCGGACACTTAAACACAGAGAGTTGCACGCGTGCGGGATGATCTCATGCGCCCCAGGAACTTCAAAGGCATAGAACCGAATGTCGCCGGCACTTTCACCCTCGCACAGAGCCCGCTTTTGTGCTCCTGCAGATGAAGAAGGCTGTTGTGTCTTCATGTTAAGGTCCCCGGTCCCAGTCGGAAAAGCCATCCAGCCGTCGGGTGACATGAGGGCCTCCCGTCTGTGGCTGCGCCCAAGGAGAGCAGGGAGGGGCCGGTCGGGGAAGAGGAGCTATTCAAGGGACCATGCAGGAGCCGCTGCCCACTCAGGCCCATCCTGCCACTCTGCCCGCCGCCATTGCTTGCCGCTGGCCGCTGCCTCCAGACCTGCATGTGCACAATTCCCTCTTTCCTTGCATTTTTTCCATCCTCCCTCTCTTTCTTTCTTTTCCAAATCAAACTAACCTTTTCGCCTTGTGTCCAAAATACAGTACAAAAGCTAAATGCTGCACCAATCCTGTGTGTTGAAAAAACTTGTGTGTTTTTAAGTATTCAGTTGAACGAGATTGACTCTTTTATGTAGCTGTTCAGTTTGTACTGGCTGACGCACACTGTTCTACTTCCTGTGTTTTGACTTCTACAAGGAAGGTGACAATAATGGAAGATCCTGAGCAGAACATCCACCTGAAGAATCTGTCGTTACAAACATCAGCCAGTGAAGAAGAGGCTCTGAACTGGCTTTTCCTGGGTGACACCAACCGCATGATTGCAGAGGTGAGGAGGATTCTGCTTATTCACTCACTCACTCACTTCCTCACTCACTCACTCACTCACTCACTCACTTCCTCACTCACTCACTCACTCACTCACTCACTTCCTCACTCACTCACTCACTTCCTCACTCACTTCCTCACTCACTCACTCACTTCCTCACTCACTCACTCACTCACTCACTCACTCACTCACTCACTCACTTCCTCACTCACTCACTCACTTCCTCACTCACTCACTCACTCACTTCCTCACTCACTCACTCACTTCCTCACTCACTCACTCACTTCCTCACTCACTCACTCACTTCCTCACTCACTCACTCACTTCCTCACTCACTCACTCATTCATTCACTGCTTAGTTACACTCAACTCCCCCTTCCTGAATGTTTTGAATATTTGTTACACTTCAACAATTTTTACATGTTATACAAAGATAACCTGAATAAATACAAAGTGCAGTTTTTAAATGATTATTTCATTTATAAAGGGGGGAAAAAAGCTACCCAAACCTGCCTTGCTCTATGTGAAAACCCTCCAATATGGCTGAATTAAAAGAATCCTGCAAAGAAGAGCGGGCCAAAATTCATCCACAGCCATGTGAACGACCCATTGGCAGTTTGCGCAACCTTCAGGTTTAGGTTTAGGGGGGCAATAACTTTTTCCACACAGGGACAGGATGTTTGGACAGCTTTTTCCATTAATAAACGAAATCATCATTTAAAAACTGCATCTTTATTCATTCGGTTTATCTTTGGGTAATATAAACATTTTTATTGAAGTGTGACGAATATGAAAAAAAAATATATAATAATTTAGGTAGGGGGCAAATACTTTTTCACGGCACTGTTCACTCATTCACTAGCTCAGTTACAATCACACTCACTCGCTCTTATTCTCTTTCACTTATTAAATTACAGTCCGTCACACACACACACACACACACACACACACACTTACTCATTAGCTCTCATCTTCCCTCTTTCATCCACATTCACTCTTATTCACGCCTTTTCACTCGCTCACTTTCTCACCCCTACTGCCTCACTCATTAATCTCTCTCTCTCTCTCTCTCTCTCTCTCTCTCAGTCATTTCAGTGACGTTCATTCACTTAGTCACACTCACTTCCTCCCTCCCTCACTTCCTCGCTCCATAATCCTTGCTTGCTCACTCGATCACTCGGCTATCTACAGTATAATCCTCCGTACAATGGTGTGATTATTGTGTTACAATAGTCCTGCTTTCATCACAACACCGTACAGCAGTGTTACAAACTGAACAATCAGACTTCTCTTACCTGGTGTTCAGCACGTGTGGTGTTCATGCAGACATCTCTGATCGTTCTTGCATTTATTCATTTGATGTTATTTTGGACGTACTGTACATCTCTCACTCCTCGTCACTATAAGTCACATACAGTCGGTTCGCTCATCAGTTACTGAACGATTGCACTTCACTACAGCAGCGTTCCTGAATTCCTGATTCCTCTTTTTTTTAATTATTTTTTTTTATGATAGCAGTTCCAGCTGTAAGCGCGGTTTATTTTTCTGTAATGTTCTCTGTAATTCCTGTAATATGTTACATTTTTCATAGTGACTATACAGCGAACGGTCTCTTGGTAACGTGACAGGCTGCATTTTCCCCTCTGATGTGGTTTAAGAGTTCGAAAGCGGTTCAGGATGTGTTGTTATTGAAACGCAATCAACTTCATAGTAATCAACTTCTGCTTCCCAACACATCAAGCTGCTGTTGATTACTTTCCTGTAATAGCATGCAGCAGCACTGCGCTTTCTTCCTCGCTCAAGAGGCTTTCGATTGGCGTTCAGGGGAAGTTTCCAACAACTTTCCAGCAACAACTGCAGTCTCATCTGGATATAAGTTTTAGTGTGAGGAAAACAAATACGGATCGCGCAGGTCAGCGATTTCAGCGCACTGAGAGGACGTGTGATGAAAGTTGGCCGGTTCTGAAGCGTTTCGTGTTTTTTGTTCTGAACTTGTACTCGCTCTGATCCCTCATGGAGACCGAAAGGATAGCGAAGGATCTTTGTTCCAGAATTCCTCCAGGCTTTCTCGTTGTACTATAAGGACCCGTGGTGCTCATCCAGCCGCCCCCCCCCTGTTATCTGAGCCTGGTGAGGAAGTCATGAGCTCGTGGGCTTTTAAGTTTTAGCCCCCCCACTCCTCACCAGGTCACGGGACGATCCCTGTTCATCCTGTGAATGCGGTCTTTTCTCTTCGTCTCCCACCTGCTCGGGAGCGTCCAGTTTCAGCCCGACGCGTTGCTCAGTCGAGCTCAGTGTCACTCCGATCGGCCGTGCTCATTGGGGAATCTGCTTACTCAATCAGGCCTTTCTCTTGGTGTGTGGCCTGGTGAGCTGGCCAGGGTCAGACTTTTTTTTTTTTTTTTTTTTTCCTAAAGTGTAAACAAGAACTGTGGTTTAAGTCTCTGAACTTTTGTAGGATTATCCAGGATAATAAAACC